>BQNB010106314.1:0-23415 GCA_026074375.1 Tanacetum coccineum | reverse complement strand
AAAGAGTTTGTAACAAGCATGTATCCCCCTTGCGGGTTTATAAAACATGTAAATAAGTAAAAGCGAGGCTATGAACTTCACCATATCGGTTTTAAGTACTTGTGTATATTAAAAACAATTGAGCATGTATCCCCCTCGCGGGTTTATAAAGCATGTAAATAAGTAAAAGCGAGGCTATGAATCTCACTAAGTCCTTGAAAAGCAATCACATTGTTATAAGATAAACGAGTATGTAATAGAGTTTGTAACAAGCATGTATCCCCCTCGCGGGTTTATAAAACATGTAAATGAGTAAAGGCGAGGTTATGAATCTCACCTGATAGGTAGTTGTAATAAATATTCCAAAATGAAAGCTGACGACCTTATCACAACCTTAAAAGGAAGGTTGATATAGCAAATGATAGTAAATAGCCACGTCACGCAACCTGAGTAAATATGTCAAGTCTTAGGTAGATTGTACTCTAGAACTTTGGTTCAAAGAGTCTAATATTGTTATGAGTTTGATTGGAAAGTTTGGAATTATTGTATCACCGTTTGGGCCATCATAATTCAGAATTCATTCAGTAAACGTTTGAGGAGCTAGGGCACTTTAAATCATAAACCCAACAACTCAGTCAGAACGTAATACCAAGATGAAACCCCTTAATATGAAGCTCCCTAAGTATTGTGATACAATATAATCGGTTTTAAGCGTTTTGCTCAATAACTGGAAATGTTAAGCACGTCAAGCGTTAATTAAAGTTATGTCTTGTAATGTTTTAAACATGTTTTTATACTTTTTCAAAATGTTACATTTTACACCCTTAAGAATGAAAAATGGCAAATACACCATTGGAGTTTGCACTTTTACAAGTTTGGTCCTTCAAGTTTAAAAGATGTACATAGTAAACCTTGCACTTTGGAAAGTGACATAATAGACCCTTATAGTTATAATTTTGATAAAATGGCATTTTCAGTCATTTTAGTTAGTTTAGAAAGTTGTGAATGTACCCCTTGCATGGAATACTTTTCAAACAATTCCAAAATGCATGCAAGCTTATTTAAAGTTTCTAATATGATATTTGCAGGTTATTGCTTATTAATATAAGCTTAAAATATGATATTTAACATAACAAAAGTTTAAAATACATTCGTTAAGCTAGAAATCAAAACCGGGTCAAATTAGGGTTTTATAATGAAAACACGTTAGGTTTTTAATTCCAAATTCCTTCAAGGATTGATAAAGTGGTTATAATAAACATTAGTTAAGATGGTTAGGAATGATTATAATAACAATTTTAGGTTTTAGCTCATAGATTCAAGAAAACATGAAATTGGGTTTCGGGTGTACGATTTTGGATTTATAAATGGAAATGAGCATGAATGGAGTTTAAAATTTTTACATGAGTTTATTTAGGATCATCTGAACATTATAAGGGTGTAGGTGCAGAATTGGAACATCCAGAACCTGGGTTTTCCTTATTGCTTGGGAAATGGGTTCGAAATCAGGACTTTTAGTTTTAAAAATTAGGGCTTTTGTTTCTATTAATTTTCTGCACCATTTTAGCATATTAAAACCATTTTTCTATATTTTTCCAGTTAAATTTGTATTTTCTAGCAATTAAAATAGATTTTAGTTATTACTTTTTCTTATAAAAATCATAAAAAATAGAAAAATAGTTGAAAAATTAAAATTCTTTTTGCATTAATTTTCATTTTAAATCTAGTATTTTTGAAAAATAAAAGAAAAATTTTAGTGTTAATTTTTAGAAAAAGTTTATTTTTGTTAATTCATTAAATCTTAGAAAAATCATAAAAAATTCAAAAATTAATAAAAAAATATTTTTCTTTTTTATAAAATTTTCTTTTGTCATTTAGTGTCTAGGAAAAATACAACATTTAGTATAGGTTTAATTTTTCTTAAATTTCAGTCTTAGACCCGTTTTACCGAGTACGTTTTACCGTTTCTTTTCGTTTTACATTCAAACGACCTCCGTTTTAATTCTAGTTTTTTTTATTTTTCAAATTAAGTTAATTAGAATTTAATTTTAATTTTTAATGCAATTTAGCATTTATTTTCTTAATTTTTAGTATTTAGGATTTCCCTATAACTAATTTTGTTTCCCGTAGTTTTTAAGATCCCCATTTCCTATATCTGTTTCCCGTAGATTAAATTAAGTTTTATTTAATTAATTTTAGTTGTAATTATATCAGTGTTTCCATCATATCTAAATATTCTCCATCATTCAATTTCTCATCAAACCAGGATTACCTTCAATTGCAGCCTCGTTGGGACATACGACCCGGGAATATCTCTTCCGGAATCTTTTTATCATTGATTCTATCTTGTGTATTTTATCCTTTTGTGGAATTTGACCTTTTGCCTTGGTCAAGGGCATCCGGTTAGGATCTGTATTAGGGTTGCTATATAAGTGTATGCTTAACCGCGAATCAGTACGGAAGAAGATGAGGCATTCCAAACTTTGAAGCAGAAGTTATGTTCCGCTCCTATCTTAGCGTTGCCTGAGGGAACCTGTTGTTTGATTTTGAGCACCAATTTGCATAATGTCCTTTCTCTCCACAGACATTACAAGTTATGGATACTGATTGTAGGTTGTTTCTAGTGGCTGGTCTTTTGTTTCTACAATTTTTGGTCAGATGACCTACTCTGTTGCAAGTCCGACACTTGATAGTGCAGGGTCCTATGTGATGCAAGATGCACCTTTCACACAAGGGACGATTTCCAGTATACCAATTGATGGAAGCATAAGTCCTGAAGGTTTCTTGCCTTCTTTTCTGTTGTTGGTAGTAGTCATTGTTACGGTTGTTGTTGTTATAGTTATTCTAATAGTTGTTGTTGATGATGTTTCTCTTATCCTTAAGCTTTCGTTTGTGATTATTGGTTTCTTGCACAGAATCATGCTTTATTATCTGATCCATTAACCTCTGGGCTATGTTGTTCCTCTAAGTTTTGAGCTTTCGAACAGTAACACTCTCCTTAATACTTCTGGGTAATCACACTGATGAAGTCTTCTATAAGCTTTCCTCGTTTTGGGTACCATGTTTGGGCATAAGACGGCTAATTCCTAGAATCTCCTAATGTAAGTCTTAAGATCATTTCCTTTCACGGCCAAGTTGTAAAATTCGTCTTCCATTTTCTTGACTTCAGTTTTTGGGAGGCAATAACTTATTGTTAATATCTTTTCCAATTGGTCCAGGTGATTTTTGATTGCTTGATCTATTCTAGAGGATAGCATATGAATTCTACAGATAGGGCATCATCGTTAAAGACCGGTAGTAAATGTCCACTTTTTTCCTCGGCAACAGTTCCGACTTTTAGAAAATACCGATTCAGTCCGCTCAAACCAGCGAATGAGGCCAACTGCTCCTTCCGTACCATTAAAGTAGAAAGGTTGACAGCTAACGAACTCTTTATAGTTTCCCGTTTTTGTTACAGGAATTCCAGTAGGTCCGGTGTTCCTGTTGGGATTACTAGCACTTGCCATTGTTGCAGCTTGTGCTTCCAGAGCTGTCAAGGCATTTAGCAACCAGTTGCTAATGAGCAGCCAAAGTATGGTTGAATTTCAGATTTGACAGTCTTTAAGAAAAAAAGCTTCTATCACATAAGACAACAACGTAGTAAGGAAATGACATCACAAGTTTTGAAAGGTAATACTTAGAAGAAAATGTGATGTTTAAAACGCTTAAAGAGTAATGTTCATTTTTGAATTTTAAGCACTTAGAGGTATGGTAATGATTTATATAATGATGAAGAACGGAGATAATATGCCAAATGATGGCGATATCGAGAAAGAGAGATAAGCTGGAAATAAGGTACGTAACGGGATTGCCTTCATAAATAACTTGCCTTCTTACTGTACAGAGTCAAGATTTGACAAGTTATTTTATTTATACCCAACACCATCCGTGGCTAGATAAAGCTATAACTCGTTTGTTTGATTTTGAGCGTAGATGAACATCCTAAAGATCCTCCTAGATCTTTGTGAACGACTTGGTTCTCCTCAAAGCTTGTTCACGATTGCAATTCTTAGTGAGCAAAGCAATCTTATCTCTTTGCCTAATTGCTCCTTTGAAGTTTGATAATCTGATAACGACCTTTCTCAAGTTAGTCTTTAGCTTGTCATCCTTCTCCATTTTTCCAATGCAGGAAAAGAGAATTCTCTAAGTAATTCAAAATACTTACGATTTGATTCTCATGATGCTTCAGATGTATCTTACTATGAACTTTTTCCATTTTCATAATCTAAAGATGGTAGGGATTAATACGACTGAGAAAGATGGTTATACCAAATCACAGTTTGATTCCGTGATGAATTAGATAACGAAAAGTTTGAGAGAGAAGATGGGGAAATCGTTTTGCTTCTTAGGTGGTAATAATTCTTCAGGAACAAAGAAATTCGGATCAAATAGTAGTGATGGTGGTAATACCGAAGATGGAGTCAAAATAGCTGATGGAGTAATAGGATCTGGTGGTGGAATAGGTGATTCCTTAGCATAAAATGCTTTGTACTTCCCTTTATACAAGGATCATATTAGAAATGTGAAGATCACTGTATGGATACTAGTAGAGTTTTCATGAAGAGTTAAAAGAAATGCTTTCCTGAAGAATCCGGGAAATTATCCGAAAGACGAAGTAGAGTTTAAGAATATCATAGAGGAAAAACATCCTCAATATCAGAATAATTGGTTGGGAGAAGACATCGTTTCTGTTAACGAACCCATTGTTAGAAATAACATAAGTTTTTAGTGATATATAATATATAATAATTATGTATCTTTACATACTAATTCGGAATATAGTGGCACGGAGGACTTTGATGGCTAGAAAAGAAAAGTAATGTGGTTATAGTTAAGGTTTTTGACCTTGTTCTCTATAACCATGGCGCTGATACCAATCTGTAACACCCCAATTTTTACATATAGCAGCGGAAGCTAATCCGGGGTATTACTTCATGGATACAACAATCATAATCATAGAAAACGACTCAAAAGAGACGTTGTTCAAAAGATAACGATCTTTCATTATATCAGAAGTTTTACAAAGCAGGTCCCCAAAATCTAGTACATATACAGTGAATGATAAACAAGTTTAAGCCATCTTCAGTCCTATGCCACCCATGCCATAAGCTGTTCAATTACTTTAGATAAACATCTAAAAAGTCAAACACCAAAGTTGATTAAATCATAAGGTTTGAATTGTAATAGTTGAAAACAATTCATCATAAAGTAATTGCTATATAAGCAGTGTCATAGTAATGCTTTTATGTGGTATTGGGTTACGTTTTAAACCCTCCTTATTGGTAAATAATTGCAACAATACAATAATCATGGGAAAATGGTATTGCATGTATAATGTTATGGTATAATTGCATTATTGTCTAAGCTCATGGCACACAAACTAACTGGTGTATATATATACCCAAATTGATGTGATATATATATATATATATATATATATATATAATAATATACTATATTATCATGATATATATAATACTATAAATATATATTTATATATAGAGCGATAGAGAGATGAGAGTAGAGAGAGATAAAAGTCCCTCAGTTTAGGTAAAATTCCATAATACCTCATGAATTTCAAATATAGCTGGGTGTTTTATTACCGGCCGCTAACACAAACAGGATTCGTCAATCCCGATAGATCTATCCACAATATTCGCGTTCACCCAAAAGTGATTAATGGTCCATGATAATGAGGGACTTTTGGCATATAGTAACTTAGACATTAGTCGTAATGGTATATCAGGATAGCATATAACTTGGAAAAACACTTGTATTCGTAATTTATAACATGTATCCCCCCTCACGGGTTTATGAAAACATTAAAGAGATTAAAAGTGAGGCTATGAACTCACTAAGTCTTTGAAAAGTAATCACATTGTTATAAGATAAACGAGTATGTAAAAGAGTTTGTAACAAGCATGTATCCCCCTCGCGGGTTTATAAAACATGTAAACAAGTAAAGGCGAGGTTATGAACTTCACCTGAATATGTAGTTGTAATAAATATTCCAAAATGAAAGCTGACGACTTTATCACAATCTTAACGGGGAAGGTTGATATAGCAAAATGATAATATACACCACGCTTGCAACCCTGATATAATATGTCAAGTCTTAGTAAAAATAAATTGTAACTTTAGAACTTTGGTTCAAAGTCCGAATATAGATAAGATTTGATTGGAAATGTTTTTGGAATTATAGTATCACCGTTCTCGGCATCATAAATCAAAAGTCATAATAAGCAAACTTTGAGGACTAAGGGCACTTTAAATCGTAAACCAACAACTCAGTCAAACGTAAGACCAAGATGCCCACTCACCTTAATAATGAAGCTCCCCTAGTAATTGTGATACGAATAATCGGTTTTAAGCGTTTGATCAATAACATGGAAATGAAAGCACGAGAAGCGTTAATTAAAGTATGTCTTGTAATGTTTTGAAACCATTTTTATACTTTCAAAATGATACATTTTTTAATACCTTGAGAATTGAGAAAAATGCAAAATATACCCTTGAAATTTGCACTTTACAAGTTTGGTCCTCTATTCTAAAAGATGTACAAAGTAAAACCTTGCACTTAATAAGTGACATAATAGACCCTTATGAGTTATAATTTTTGATAAAAGACATATTTCAGTCCTTTTAGTTATAAGTTCAAAAGTTACGATAATATAACACCCTTGCATGTATTATATATTTAAGAATAAGTCCAATTGCCATCAAGCTTATTTTAACATTCCAAAAGACAATTTTACAGTTTACTGCTTATTAATAATAAGCTAAAAATGAAGGTTTTAACTAACGAAAGTTCAGATTAACGATTCGTTAAGCTAGAAATCAAAACGAGGTCGAATTAGGGTTTTATAATAAAACGCGTAGGTTTTTATTTCAAATTCCTTCAATAATGAATAAAGTAGTTATAATAACATTAGTTAAGCATGTTAGGATAGATTATAACAACATTTTATCATTATAACTTTTAGATTTATGAAAAACATAAAATTAGGGTTTCGGGTGTACGGTTTTGGATCAAAATGGAAAATGAGCATGAATTGAGTTATGAAACTTTAACAAGAGTTTATTTAGGATCATATGAACATTATAAGAGTGTAGGAGCAGAAGTGGAACATCCAGAACCTGGGTTTGAGCTTTTAGCTTGGAAACGGGTCGAAATCGGGACTTTTAGCTTCGTACGCCTAGAATAACGACTCCCGGGCTTCTTTTCTTGGTTTCTTTTGCTTCACTTCTGATCTTGAGACTTCTTAGGACCTCTTAGGATCTTCTTAGAGCAAAGGATTTCTGCTATGATGGGTTATAGAGGAGGAAGTGGGGGATGAGTAAGAATGAGGGCATAACACCCCTATTTATACCCATTTTGAAACTTAGAGGCCAAGGGTGCTAAATGACCAGGTGAGGACAGGTGGGGGTGATGTGGAGAGGCTATGGGATGAGTAAGGAAGGCTAGAATGCAAGGTGGAAGGTTGTGGAGGTGGTTTTGGGTGTTGTGGTGGCCGCGGCTGAAGTGAGCCAACAAGGGAGTGATGTGGCCATTTTAGCAACCATGGAATGTGTTATACTTGCTTGTAAGCTGCTATGGGAAGTAAGGAGGTGAGTCATGAGGTGCTTGTTTGCAAAAGAAAGCTTAAAATGGGTTAATTTTCAAGAAAAGGGGTCACGGGTTCAAGTGAAGTGGGTTAGGGCTCAAATTGAGTTTTTGAGCTTATAATTCGTGTACATTGATGATGTAATGATAGATTAATGTTTGTAGGACTTGTATTAAGGGTTTACAACAGTTTTGGTTTGTGGTTCGGGTTTAAAATAGGTGAAAACGAGTAAACGGGTCGAATGTTCAAATTAGGGCACGTTTAGGGTTTCTTGCTTTTAATTCGTGTATAAATGAAATGAAATGATGGAATGATACTGACCGCCGTTTGACTGCCGCGTTGTCCCCGTTGATTACGGTGTGGTCGGTGGCGGTTTACCGACGATGACGAAACAGTGTTTACGCGCAGTGGCACCACTCAGGTTTGGTGACACGTGGACCATCTAAAGATTGAATGTTAGATTTGCATGTACGAGTACAGAATGAAATGTCTGTGACATGTCAGTACGAGGTTTGGGTGGCAGGACACGTCAGTTACGATACTGGTAATGTTCAGCGTTCGGTGGACAATCAGCGCATGACACGTGCATACTGGCGTTTTCGATGTGTTCAATCCTAGGGATGTAGCAGTCAGTCCTAGGTAGGCGACTTGCCCGTTAGTGCCAACAAGTGGCATTAATGTGGAGGCTGGTGGGCGGCTCCAAAATGACTAATATACCCTAGATCTAGCAATTATCATTGGATGAAGACCTGAAATGACGATATACCCCCACCCTACTTGGGGCTATAATAAAGGAGCAGGCATCAGCAGATTTAGGTTAGATTTTGAGTGTTAGATTTAGTTTATTAAAATTGTAGTATAGGTTAGTTTTAAGAGTAGTATAGTATAGTATTTAGCTTATTGTAAAAGCTTTTATTTACTTTTTTTAGCTTATTAATGAAGATGATTTGACAGATTATGTGCTTATGACTTATGGCTTATTCTTTTTCTAATCCTCTATTTTACTTTTCTTTTTTAAGCTTATTTTGGCTTATTGTTGCTTCTAGTTTTCTCCTTAGCTTATTTCTTACTTCAAATAAGCCTTCGTTTGGCTTTTTGATTTAGATCTAAGACCCATATTATCCAAATAAGCTTTTGTTATTTATTTTCTTTCATTATTGGCTTACTTTCTTGCTTTATGCTCGATTCGGGAATGCTAAAAGGGTGTCATGAGTCTTAACTCGGCTTATCTTTTAGGCTCTTGAGAACCCTTTTTTAGAGGTTATTATTTGTTTAGTAGATCTAAAAGTGTTTCGTAGTTAAAGTTTTCAATGGGTTTATTTACTTTTAGATCTAGTTTATGAAATAGTTTTAAAAGTGCTTATTAGCTTAAATCTATTTTGTTTTTATAAATTTAGTTTTTTAATTCTAGCTTATTTTTCTTAGATCTAAATCCTTAAATATACCCGATCCGAGTTCACTTGATTGAACACCTTAGTTTCGGGTGGATTTAGATCTAAAGTTTTCATCTTTTTATTAGCTTATTTTGTTCTAACTTTTCATGTCTTATTTCTTATTCCATCCTTCTACATCTAAGGCCGGAGCTTAAGGGTCTTATAAGGTTAATAAATAGATAAAGTTTTGATCTTTATAGTTTTTATGAAAGTAATTAGTAAATAAAGTTGACACCTTTATTCGCTAAATTAGTGAAGTAGAAGCTTTAAAGTGATTAAACTTATTTGTTTATTAAGTTTGTAAGATCGGGTGGTTTTATATCATTGCGGTTCTTCATTCGGTTACCCTTTTTCCCTTTTTAATACTAGTAGTTTAGAATTATTAGCTTAAAATGTTTATGTTTGATCTTATGATTGTTGCTAGTTTATTTGTTATGATTAGTGAGTAGTTCATTAGTGCTTGCTAAGTGTGATTAGTGATTTGGAATTTAAAGTGCGTAATTTTAAAAAGGTTTAAAAAATTAATAGTCATTAGAATTTTCCAATTTACTTACCGTCATTTACTTTTAATGCAATTTAAATACTTGTCATTTATTTTAAAAAAAGCACTTTACTTTACTTGTCATTTAATTTCTTGAAATTTGTTTTCGAAGGATTTTAATTCGTTAAACCTTAAACCCGCACTTAATGAACATTTCACGTCACTTAGCAAGCATTTTCGTCATTTATATCTTTTAGATCAATTTTAGTATAATCTTGTAGTTTTTTTTAATCTTAAAATTAATATTAGTTTAAAAATAGTTTAAATCCAAAAGTTTAGTTTCCCTTTTATATGTTTTTCCTTTTAGTAGATTTAGATAACCAAACCCAAAAACTTAAGTGATAATCAAACTCGATTTACAACTTGAACGTAAATTTCTATTCACTTCTCGCCGAGGAAACAACCCGGGAGGTTTTTGATAATTGCTTTGGTTAAAAGCGATTTTCTAGAACCCGACGGAAAATACTTACTATACTATTATTGATTATCTTCCTTATTATTATGTATTAATATATTATATATATTTATATGTATTAATTTGGACGGATCAAATTTTTGGCGCCGCTGCCGGGGAGAGGTGTAGCGATTTTTACGGGATTGTTCGTGTTCGTGTTCGAGCCTTGAAGATCCTTTCTTCGGGAAGTTTATTTTCGTTCTTATAAAAATATAAAAATTCAAAAATATTTTTATTTCCATTTTATTTTCTTTTATATAAAAATTAAAAAAATAAATAAATATATATATAAAAATAAACAAAGTTGGTAAAAGAACACCAACAAATAATACCTTCAATTGAGGTATTATTATAAATAAGTTCGGGTGGTTAAACTAAAAGTTCCCAATCGAACCAAAGATTCAAAAAAACTTACCATTTGTGTCACTCTACGATGTACGCTCACCTTGAAAAGCAAATTTTGAGAGTTACGTTGAAGTAAGTTGATTATTTGGTTTTAAGTTGTCTTCCGTGTATCCGTTTAAAATAGATTGTTAAAAAAAAATTTCTTTAAATATAATATAAAACCCCAAAAAATTAATCTCCCGTAACCTAAAATCCGTTTAATTCTTTCTTCTTATCCTCTAAATTGTTTAATTCTTCGACATGTCATTTTATCAACCTTGCTACGAGTGTGGAGAGCCATTTGTCGGTTCATTTTGTCCACGATGTAATCCGAATTCTTTCGATAATTCTCAATATTTTTCCGACATCTCCCCCCCCCCCCCCCCCCAAATATTCGACCATATTTTTGTAATATTGCGGGTAACAATCATTACGACGGTTTCGATTGTCCATCACGAGTCCCGTTAAATTTTGAACCGGAACCGTGTAACAATCAAAACTTTAGTGATAATTATGAACCATATGATTTGCAAACTGAATGTCAATATATTTGTTGTACCATTTGTGGTGATTTACATGACGATTCTCAATGTACACAATTATGGTGCGATAATGGTGAGCCGATTTGCGAAAATTGTGGGGGATATCATATGGATTATCAATGTACTCAACCCTCCAAAATTGAGATTGCGCAAGCCGAAGAGATAGAACGACAACGGGAAATTAAGGAACGAATTCAACTACCATGAGGGAAACGATGCAATGTTGCTGAGAAATGCTTTAAAAATACAAGAAGAGAAACGGAATTTATGAGGTGATAGACGCGGTGGCAGAAGCAAGAGAAGAAGAGAAACGAATCGCCAAAGAAAAGGAGGCCGCGGAGTTAGAAGCTAAACATAAAATTCAAGAATGCTTAAATATCGAAGAAAAATCTATTCCTCAAGCTTCTACTCGTTCAAGGAAATTTCGAATTGATCCGACTTTAAGAAATTTCACAATTTCTACCAAACGTATTCCTTTTTCAACCGTGGAAACCGTTAACTCTCTAAAAATGGGGGATAAGCATCTTGACACACAAAAGGTTCACTTGAATCTAGTGTTAAAGATCCTATTCCAATCCCAAGTGAGTCCGACGTTATTTCCGACGGTGATTGTGATGATTATAAAAAACGGTTTGATTTAAAAGTTCAACAACTTTGGATGCCTTTCATTTATGATGAAAATAATAAAATAAGGGAATGTTATATATTAGGCCTTCCGTAATTTTTTTTTTATTTTTTTTTTTATCCCCCACCCGACTTACCAATTCGGACTATCTCATAATGGAGACGCCGCTCTCGACACTATTCCGGTAACGGAATCAGTAAACACAATCTAGGTCTAGTGTTGATGACCTTGTCCCTACCCCAAGTGAGTCCGCGGATTTATCCGATGGTGAAAGTGAGTGTGATGTGCCCATTAATGATGATTCATCGGAATCTCATTTCACGACTTTTTCTAATCCTCTTTTCGATTCTAACGCTGATTTCTCTAGTGATGATGTGGTCATTTATACGAAGAGGGAAATTCAACAGATGATTTAAATTTTTCTCCACAATCCTCTTCTTACGATCTTGACGATGAAATTATCATTAATGAGAAATTTCTTCCTAATCAAAAGGATTTAGATGTTGTCATTCCAATTCCACCTGGAATTGATGAACGTTGCTTTAACGCCGAATCGGATCTTTTAGAATCTCTACAAAATCGTGAAATACCGATTGATTTGACAAAGATCGATTCTATTCTTGATGAATTTTCTCTTCCTCGTCCTTCGGAAATTCCTTTTTTTTCTCAAGATGAAATGGACTTAGTTTTTGATGATTTGATACCACCGGGTATTGATGATGATGATGACTCGGAAGGGGACATTCTTTTCGTCGAGCCCGTTGCTACCATGGAGAATAATATTGAAGAGCTTAACGAAGACGAGAGTTTTGACCCGGGGGGAGGTGGAAATGTTGTTTTACCAAATGTTGAAGAGGACGATACCTTCACATTTACCATCCGTACTTTTCTCCCATTTGTCACCTACCCCGAGGTTTCTCTTTTATCTTGCTCCACCAGGAGTGAGGATACTATTTTTGACCCCGGCATTTCCACTTTTCATTTTTCTTCTCTTAAGCCGGTGGCATATGAAAATCCGATGGTGATTTTTCTATTCTTCTGTTTCTGCCCCAAGGACAAAGGAATTCGGGGGGAGTCAAGCTAGAGACTCGCACAAAAACAAGCGCTTCTCGGGAGGCAACCCGTGTCTTTTCTTCTTTCTATTTTCTTAATAAATAAGTGTGTGATTATATAGCCCTAGTGTGGGGGCGTGCTTCTTTCTTTGGTTTGTGTATTGTTTTTGCTTGCAGGATTCCTTAAGATCATGAAGACCCGTGCTCGTTTTCAATCCTCCAATCGGTTCACGGTTTCGATCTTTGCTTATTTTTGGAATCCTTATCCTGTTCATGAATTATTATTGTGTTCCCTTTTCCACACTTGGAATTTTTTGCATTTGCCTTTTTCGTTCCTAAGTGTGGGGGTAAAACCCGATATTTTTGAACATTGAGGCCAATGTTCCATTCTAAGTGTGGGGGGGATTTCTATCGAAATGTGATCATACCTGTGCCTTGCTGTGTCCCGTGCAAACCCGTTTTAGCCATTAAAAAAATATTAATTAATATAATAATAATTAATTTTTATTAATAATATAATAATAATTTAATAATAATAATAAATAAATGTATATAGTAATAAGTAGGCCGTTAGATTTAGTAGGCTTTGATTTGACCGAGTTTAAAACTTAGCTTTCCCTTTGCTTTTTAGACTTAGGTTTGCTTAACTTTAAATTTGCAAAGAACGGGAAATTGATAGATGTTTAAAGTAGAAGGTTGGCTGCCTACAGGATTATTTGGATAATCTTAAGAGCTCAGTATGTATTGCTCAGCTTCTCCTCACCGTAAGCTCTAATTTGACTAATAATACGTGCAATCATTTGAAAATTAGATTAAATTCAACTATTTTTGAATAAAGAATGTAGTCGTTTTCATAAATTTGGTCTTAGTTCATATTTATATTTAAATTTTCTAAAAATGTATTTTCTCTTTGATTAATGTTGCAAATAAATAAATAAATAATTAATAAGTAGAATAAATATCTTCGCCAGATTACTTCATCTTGTCGGAGGCGTGGCCGATGTTGAAGTCTTCATATAAGGTGGGGGCGGTGTCATAAGATGATCGAATACACCCTCTAGTCGAATTCGCTATCGATGTGGCTTCGAGATAAAAGGCACCGGTGATATATTATGATTATAGCAAAAAAAAATTGTATGAAAAAAAATATAATAATGATAATAATCCAAGGTCGAAATATGTTTGCTACATCGTGTCGGAGGCGTGACCGATGTTGTAGCCTTCTAAAGGACCGAGGTTTAATAGTTTATGTTGCTTAGCAAGTGGAAATATGTTTGGTTTAGTATGGGGGAATTTAATGAACGCTAAAATACACATCTTTTATAACCCGAAAAACACTATAAAAGGACTAAAAAACACTAAAATATGATTAATTATGTTGCAAATATGTTTGGTTTGTGTTTTTATGTCTTACAGATACAAAGGATTGAAAACGAAACAAAAACGGAAAAATTCGCGTGACTTTTCGACGACGTTTTCACGTTTACCGAGGTTCAAACGAAGTTGTGAATATTCCTCGATCACACCATTGGAAAGAGCACGAAAAAACGAGTCTAACGGTACGAGCCTTTTATATTTAAGCCTTTTTATTTTGAACCTTTTTTGTCCCTGTTTGAACGCTTAATAAATTAAGCATGCCAGTCAAATATTAGCGGGATATATATTAAAAAATTACAGATGATTATTGAAACCCTACGCTGTACAGTGTAACTGGCTTGAGTTTAGGTTTTACACGAGAGGTCGAACGTTCGAACCTCAGGCTTGCCTGGGGTGAGGATTTTCCCTCTTGTGACACATGGCCCACTCTGGTGATGCCATGTGTCGACCCGGCCCAGGACCCGATCCAGACCCGGCCCATGACCGGATGGTTGACCGGTGGTCCGGCGGTGGCAACGGTGGTCCGCGTCGTTGACGTCGTTGACCGCCGCGTTTGACCGGTGGTCCAAGGCGGTGGTCCGGGCGTATGGTTCAACGGGTGGTCCGCCTCCGTTGACCGTCGTTGACCGCCGTCATTGACCGGTGGTCCGGGGGTATTGACCGCCGTTGACCACCGTTGACTGTCGCCGTTGACCACCGTTGATCGGTGGTCCGGTGGCGGTTGACCGACGGTGACGAAACAGTGTTTACGCCACGTGGCACCACTCAAGTGGTGACACGTGCCATCTTAATGATTGAATGTCTAATTTGCAGGCTACGAGGTACCGTTGAAATGTCAGTTGACTGTCAGTACGGGGTACAAAGGTGGCCAGGACACGTAAGTTCGAGGTTACTGTTTCATGGTCGGCGGATGGAACCAATTGAGCTTGACTCGTGGCACTTAGCATGTGTAAGTCCGCAAGGTACTGTAGCCAGTCGGTGACCTAGATAGGGCGGACTTGCCAATCATTGGCATAAGTGGAGGTTGGTTGGGCGTCAAAATGACTTTTATACCCCTAGATCCAGCAATATCATTGATAGAAGACACTGAAATGGACGAATATAACCCCACACTACTTGGGGCTATTATAAAGAGCACGCATCAGAAGATTTTTAGGTTTAGATTTGAGTGTTAGATTTAGTTTATAAAAATTACGTAGTAATTTGTTATTTTAGGTAGTAGTATAGGATAGTATTTAGATTATTTTAAAAGCTTTTATTGCTTATTGTAATCACTTTTTTTAGCTTATTTAATGAAGATGATTTGAGATTAAAGTGCTTATTTGACTTATGGCTTATTCTTTTTCTAATACATCTATTTAACTTTTTCTTTTTTAAAGCTTATTTTGGCTGTATTGGATCTTATAGTTTTCTCCTAGCTTATTTCTTACTTCAAATAAGCCTTCCTTTGCTTATTTGATTTAGATCTAAGATCATATTATCCAAAAAAGCTTTTGCTTATTTCATTTTCTTTTCTTATGTAGCTTATTTCTTGGACGTATGCTTGTTTCGAATGCTTAAAAAGGGTTATTTGTATGTGTCTTCGTATCGGATTATTCTTTAAGTCTTTGACGCACCCCTTATTTTTCGAAGAGCTTATTATTTAGTTTAGTACGAATCTAAAAAGCTTTTTTAGTAGTTTAAAGTTTTCAAGGCTATTATTTTACTTTAGATCTAGTTTATTAATAGTTTTTAAAAGTATTCTTTTAGATTAAATCTAGTTTTTGTTTTTTACAAATTTAGTTTTTTGAATTTCTAGCTTATTTTTCCTTAGATCTAAATCCTTAAATACTACCCGATCCGGAGTTCACTTGATTGATACACCTTAGTTTTGGGTGGATTTAGATTTAGTGTTTTCATTTTTTATTAGCTTATTTTGTTCTAAATTTTCATGTTTATTTCTTATTCCATCCTTTATCTAAGGCCCGGTGCTTAAGGGTCTTTTTTAGGTTGATAAATAAATAAAGTTTTGTCTTATAGTTTTTATAAAAGTATTAGTAGATAAAGTTGACACTTTATTCGCTAATAGTGATTAAGTAGAAGCTTTAAAGTGCATAAACTTATTTGTTATTAAGTTTGTGAAGATCGGGGTTGTTTTATATCATTGCGGTTCTTCATTTTGGTTACCTTTTTTTCCTTTTTAATACTAGTTAGTTTGCGTATTATTAGCTTTAAATGTTTATGTTTGATCTTATGATTGTTGATAGTTTATTTGTTATGATTAGCAGGATAGTTCATTAGTGCTTGCTAAGGTGATTAGTGATTTGGATTTAAGTGCGGTTTTTAAAATGGTTTTAAAAACTAATAGTGATTAGAATTTTCCAATTTACTTCCGTCATTTACTTTTATGATATAATATTCTTGTCATTTATTTTAAAAAAAGGCTCTTTACTTTACTTTGTCATTTAATTTCTTGAAAATTGTTTTTTCGAACGATTTTAATTCGTTAATCCTTAAACCCGCACTTAATGAACATTTCACGTCACTTAGCAAGCATTTTCGTCATTTATATCTTTTAGATCAATTTTAGTATAATCTTGTAGTTTTTTTTAAGCTTAAAATTTCCATTCACTTCTCGCCGAGGAAACGACCCGGGAGGGTTTTGATAATTGCTTTGGTTAAAAGAAATTTTCTAGAACCCGACAGAAAATACTTACTATACTATTATTGATTATCTTCCTTATTATTACGTATTAATATATTATATATATTTATATGTATTAATTTGGACGGATCATGGAACATCCAGAACCTGGGTTTGAGCTTATTACTTAGAAACAGGTCGAAATCGAGACTTTTAGCTTCGTACGCCTAGAATAACGACTCCGGGGCTTCAAGGCTTCAATCTTTCCCTTCACTTCTGGTCTTAGGACTCCTTAGAACAATTATTGAGCAAATGATTGCTGCTATGATGGGTTATAGAGGAGGAAGTGGGGGATGAGTTCAAATGAACATGGTTCGCCCCTATTTATAGGTAGATTTCAACTTGGAGGCCAAGGTAGCTTGATGACCAAGTTAGGACACATGGGAGGTGATGTGGGGAAGCTATGGGATGAGTAAGAAGGTAGCAATGCAAGGTGGAGGTGTTGGAGAGGGCTTGGGTGGAAGCTTATTAGCCGCGGCATCAAAGGAGGTGACAAGAGGGATTTTGAGCCAAGAAATCATAAGGTGCTTACAAGAAGGTGATGGAGCTTCATAAGGGAGGTGCTTGGCTGAAGTAGGTGCATCATCAAGGTGCTTGGATGCAATATGAACTCTTGAAATGGGTTAAAATGAAAGAAAGGTGTATGCGGGTAAACCAGGGCTCGAAATGGGTTTTCAAGCTTCCAATTCGTGTACATTGCTAATATGATGATAGATATATGTTTACAAGACTCCTATTAAGAGTTATTAGCAAGAATTCATAGGTGGTTTGGATTTAGAATATGTGAAAATGGAGGGTAAGGGTCGAATGTTCCATTTAGGGCATGTTTTAGGGTTTCTTGGTTTTAGTTCGGGTTATAATGTAATGACATGATGAATTGATGAATTTGATATAACGATTTGATAATGTTGTAATATAAGTTATTACAACTTATTTGAGTGTTGGTTGAGGTTTAGAATGGATAAAAACGAAGAAACGGGTCACGGTTTAGTATTTAGCTCGGGTTAGGGTTTCTGACTTTGGTTTCTTATAATTTCATGAAATGAGAATGAATATGGAATTTAAATGAAGTATATGACTTGCTTGTAAATTGTGCTTGATGGATTATACAAGATTCCTTAGGAAAACGGAGGTGAAACGGCTATTTTGGATGTCGTGCATTAATGACTTGTACATTATGCTTTAAAGGACTTATACCTTATTTTGGAGGGAAGATGTATTCAAATGAGATGTTATATTACTTGTACATGAGCTTTAGTAGCTTGTGCATTCACTTTAGATATTAACCTTTCATGGAATTAGGGTTTAGAGGTATACGATAACGGTTTAAAGCCCGTTTTGATATAACGTTGCGAATGGTACATTATATGAGTAATGTACTTTGTAATAATGATATTAAGATATCGACTTGATATGTTATGATGTTTGCTTGACATATAAATAGATATAGATGGCATAGGTAGGTTGCGTGAGCTCGTCTACTTTAGTTATGCAAGTTACATTGCATATTGAGATATTGGTAATGCAAGTAATGTAATAAAGTGAAAAAAATTTCCCTGTACAATTGTGATCATAGTAAAATAGGTTGATTTTGCATTTGATGAAAATTCTGGGTTGTTATATTGGAATACACATTTAATGTGTTACGACAAAAATCTCAAGTCATGTGTTTCAAACAAAAACTCACAATTAATTTTTTTTGCTATCCATCTACATAGTTAATACAAATTAAAAATGATTATTCTCATAAATGAACTCTCAAGATGTACAATTGATGTAGTATCTTGACTCATTTGACTTATGAGATAAAGCAAAATGAACATGAGTAATTATCTACATCATGTACATGAATCACATACTTATATCATAACCTACATTCAACTCATTTATTTACTTTCTAATTATAAATTTATTAGGATTAAATTATGCTTGGAATGATGAAACTCGACTACAAAAGAACCAAAGCCTACATACCAAAAATCCACCACCAAAGGTCCACTCCAAACAATGCCAAAAGCTCCTTCAAAACCCTTCGAAATCGCTTCATTCATGAAGGAAGACACATTGAATCCTCTTTCATCTTTGGCAACGAGATCGTTGATCAATTCAAATCTATTCAATTTGATTGTGTCCTTACCTTAAATGGTCATATTTGTCCTCGCTTCATCATCGAATTCTATCACAAATTCCAACTAATTCAAAATGTGCATGATATGTCTCTTTCTATTGGTTTCACCATTCGAAACAAGGAGTTCATTATGTCACTCGAAAACTTTGGTCAAGTCCTTCAAATTCCACACAAAGGAACATGTGTCTTCCTAAAGGAATGTGCATTAGAACTTTTGAACACTACTCGTGAAAAGCATGTTTCCTATCAAACTAATCTTCCAAACATTAAATATGTCATTCAAAACATTTGCTTTTCATCAAGTCATCGAAATTGCAAAAATCCTACCATTATCATTCGAGATAATCTTCCTCTAAATATCAAGGATTGGGAACTCATCATTCAAGAAAATGTCATTTGTGTCGACGCTAACAAGAGATCCAAAGATGCATGCTCTGCTATCATGCTACATCATCTCAAGAACTCTCAAAACTTTAACCTTGCCTACTACATTGCTCATAAAATCAAAAGTGTCAAAAATAGAGTCAATTATCCTCTTCCTTATGGTTTACTAATTACTCGCCTTTACCGATTCGTTCTTGCTAAACATCCTAAACACTTTTGTCCTCACTGTACACTACAATTCGTCTTGCACTATCGAATGATGAGCTCCATCAATAGAAAGAATGAGAGAAAGAGAAGTAAGAGTAAAGAAGTTAAGATTAACATGCCATACTCTCCATCATCAGCAGAAAGCTTAAACCAATCATCTCCTTTGCTAGGATATTGGGGATTCGTGGATCAACTTTAGATTAGGAGTATCTCTAGGAATCATGAATTGGCATTTGATGAATACTAAGCTAGTTATTTGCTTGTAGTATCCTTGCACTAGACTATTCTATTTTGGTAAACTGAATGCTTGTGAATTTTGTGCATGCTTGAACTAGATGTTGAAACTTTGTACACATTTCATCTTGATATGCTTCATGGATGATATCTTGTAGATGATATTGATGTTTTTTACATGATAATTGTGATATGCTTTTGAGTGAAAAATTGATGTTCTATGGTCATTCTTATTGAAATATGACGACCCTCGGATCCACCATAGTAAATCCATACATTATTTTGTGGATCATTGCTCACAAAACCAAATTTGAATTTCTTATTTTTTTTCTTTTTCCGACTTTATCCTATAACCTTACTATATGATACGATGTGGGTTCATAAACTAGAAAGAAAATACCTCTTCATACAAATCCAAGAACCTTCAATAAGTCCAAGCATACACCTCCAAGTCCCTTTAAAGAGACACAACTTCACAACCTTATACTCACAAATTAAATGTCTACTTCCTCAAATAATTCCACACCTAGAATCAAAAGGAAAATCATCCAAGAACATCTCTCAAAACTCAAATCAAATAAAATTGACCACACGATCACTCACCCGAATCTTTGAAATCAAGTAAGCTATTTTCAACCCACAATTAAACACCTCACCCCATGACATGTCATTGTTGTAGTAACTCCCAACATTAAATTAGATTACTATTACAAAAAATGCATCTCATATTCGAATACATTCAAGAACACACTCCATAAAACAAAACACCCTCTCTCCACAACAAGTTTGATCATTTAATCTTAATTACCAATCACAATCCTCATCTACACATATGTAGATGTTGCACCAACAAAGTCAATCAACTTCAAAGCCTACAAGAAGGTGTCCACTTCATTTGCTCCTACATTCCACCATCATCTTGATCTCAACCCACCATACATTCTGCACTAAAACCACTATTATGATACCCCAAACCCTTTGGATTATGAGGAAGATAAAAATTTATCTCAAGATTTAGGATTTTTAATTGTTTTCTTTAATTTTCTAGTTTAAGCTTATCATGTAATGGGTGTTACGCCAAATTTTATGTTTTATCCCTTATAATAGATTTATCATTATTTTAAATTGTTTGTTTGAGTGAAATTGGATGTTTATTGCATAAAAGTATATGTGTGCATTTTATGTCATATAGTATATTTGCTTTCTACTACTTGTTTGTAGCAACGCATCCATAGCTTGATTACTTGGTGCCCCAAGCAAGGGGGAGCATAAACCAAGGGGGAACACTTGTAATTTTGTCGTTATTTTTTTACTTTGCATTCGTAACCATGTGACTTAGCATTCGTCAAAAACAAGACTTGCAAGATTCAATCACCTCTTACAACACTTATTGGCTTCATAAAAAGAGGAGAAGATATGTAAACTTCATCTACAAACATACTTATCTTTAGTAACTTTTTAAATAATCCATGAGTTTATATTATGTAATCATACAAAGGTAGAGATATTAAAACAAATATTCGCGACAAAAACGATATTTATATTTAATATCTTCATGTTTTGATAATAAAAAATATAAAGTCATCCTACGAAAAACAAGTTTATTTTAGTCAAAAGTTTACTTACGCTGACAAACCACATAAGGTAAGAAGATGACATAATAAACAGTAGTTAATGATCAAAGAAAAACACTATCATGTTGCATAATTCTTTTCTAATCAAAATTATTTAATCTATACACATGATTAATCATATAGCTAGTTTTTATATTATCATGAAGTAACAAAAATAAGATTAACCATAAGTGGAAACAAATCTTTTTCAAATCATTCCAATCTTCCTAATCTAGAAATCCTTTCCTATTGGCGATAAAAAATATTTTTTCTAGAGAATCTGATTAAAAGATTTAATAAGTACAAAAAAAATATTTGTATAGATTTGGGTTAATCCACAAATAACAAATTTTGTCCTACTCCACCCATATGATCCACCAAAACCAGCTGTACGAATCCAGGAGATGGGGGATCTGTGGGTCGCACATCTTGTTCCCCTGGGATAGATTTGAATTTCAAAAGATTGTCTATAAATACCAACCTTGTTCTTTTATTTTAAACAACTCTTGACAAATATTTTTCTCACATATATTTTATCTTTTATTCTTTGATCATCAAACTTGTTTACATAATCCATTACAAGTTATTAACTCATACCACTCTTAGTGAAGAACACTCTAGAAAGACGTCAGCTTCAAGTGCTAATTATTTATGTTGTGTCATAACATTTTATAATCATTCGATCTTAAACTTATGTTGTATGTTGTGTGTATCATATGTGTATAGTAGGTTATACTTAGGCCTCATAAATACATAGTGTGTTTAGATAGGTTCTACTCGAATTAGAAACTCGGGTATTTAGCTATTACCAGAAAAATTGTAAGCGACTGGTCCGGTTTTCCTCCGCCTAAAGGAGCATGTGTGACATAGTGAAGATAACTCTCAAGTTGGATACTTGGGGAGTGGAGTAGGGTGAAGAGGTGCTTCGTAGCCGAACCACTATAATTCATTGTGTCATCGGTTTAATCTTTCTTATCTTTACTTGCTTACATTTCGTAGTTTATTTATTTACTTATGCATCGCTATCATATACACTTATGTATATCTCTTGAATTCACATAAGTCCACAATCTAAGTTTTAATTTTAAAATGGTAAAAACTATTCAACCTCCCTTCTAGTTTCTATAAATATCACTATGGATTTTATCACGAAGGTACCTAGGACGAGTGGGCATGATACTATATGAGTAGTAGTTGACAGACTACCAAAGTCAGCTCATTTCCTAGCAGCGTGTGAGGATTAGAGTATGGAGAAGTTGGCAAGGTTGTACATTGATGAGATCATCGCACGACATGGAGTGCTTGTGTCAATTATTTCGTGATCGAGATGATGTTTTTAGACATTATTTGTATTAACAAAGCTTTAAGGACGCGATTGGATATGAGTACGGCTTATCATCCTCAGACGGATGGACAAAGTGAGCGTACAATTCAGACATTGGAGGATATGTTAAAAGTGTGTGTGATCGACTTTGGTGGCAGTTGGGATGTTCACCCATCGTAGCTAAATTTTCTTATAATAATAGTTACCATTCGAGTATTCGATGTGCTCCGTTTGAGGCACTATATGGAAGGAAATGTAGGTCGCCCGTTTTGTGGGCTGAAATTAGAGAAAGCAGGTTGATTGAACCAGAATTAGCGCAAGGGATGACTGATAAGGTAGTTTTGATAAGGAAAGGCTTAAAGCGGCTAGAGATCGCTAAAACAGCTATGCTGATAATAGGCGTAAGCCACTAGAGTTTGAGGTTGCGGATCAAGTGTTACTTAAGGTGTCGTCTTGGAAAGGCATGATACATTTTGGAAAGAAAGGTAAGTTGGCACCAAGGTATGTAGGACCATTTGAAATTATTGAAAAGATCCGTCCTGTAGCTTATCGGTTAAGATTGCCCGAAGAGTTGAGTAGTGTGCACGACACATTTCATGTGTCAAATTTGAAGAAGTGTTTGGCGGATGCAAATCTGCATGTGCCATTGGAAGAAATTAAGGTAGACAAAACTCTACGTTTTGTCAAAGAACGTGAGGAGATTATGGATCATAAAGTTAAGAAGTTGAAGCGAAGTAGGGTCCCAATCGTTAAAGTTCATTGGAATTCTACGTGTGGACCTAAGTTTACTTGGGAACGTGAGGATTTTATGA
>BQNB010106313.1:0-23415 GCA_026074375.1 Tanacetum coccineum | reverse complement strand
CCATCACCAGAAGCAACATTAAAAGGATCTACAATCTAAGTTTCATATAATCATAAGTAAATACAAAAGAGGGTTTAGCCTAGCATGTTATAACGAAAGCAAGAACATAAATCAATCGAACAACACAGACATATTGAATGATTAAAGATAAACAAACTTACTTGATTAAAACATGGATTAAGGTCAGTTACAATAGGGTTTTGAGGCCTAAAAGCTGCTTGAATGACTAGGGTTTGTCTCCCAAAAGTTATACAAAGTTACACACTCAAAACCCTAAAATCGGTTATGTATTTATAAGAAAAGCGACGCTACGGCGTCGCTTTGAAGCCATGGCGTCGTCGCTACGTCGATGATTCTAGATCCTCTTTAAGGCGGCTACGTTCTGACGCCGTCATAAAATCCTTTACGTCGTCACTTTGCAAATCACGACGTCGTCGCTTTATACTTGCGATGCCGTCTCCACGCTCTGTATGCGTGGTTCTTCAAGATACTTGGTGTAGAGTCGTAGTCTTGTCCGTTTCTTCTCTAAATGAGCCCAAGTCACGTGTATTTCCTCTAAATGTCATCCAAGTACTAAAAACCTAAAAACAAACGATTAAGCACATAATTAGGGCCTATTTGCATGACTTAGGGGGTTAAATGACCCTAAAATAGTGTATAAAATGACACCTCATCAAATACCTCTACACTTGGGATTTGCTTATCCTCAAGCAAATGGGCTTTTCTACCTAGACAATAGCAATATTGGGGGCATTTAACCTACTCTTTAAAAGCAGTTTACGACACAACCTTCCAGACCTCGTAATTAAAAGCATGAAAAGCATAACCTAACACCTCACATAAGTGTTTGGGATTCTCTCTTTCTCTCGGGTGTATAATAAATTATAACAACTATGGGAAACGGAAATAAACACTCATTACCATTCATAGCATATAAAATCCCTAGGCTTGTAAATGATCAAACCTCCACGCTAGGCGCTAAGTATTAATCATTACTTCAAAAGAGGTCTTATTAAAAAAAAGGTTGTGATGTGTAGGTGTAAGATAACACTAATGGAAATGGAAATGGAAACGGATGAGATATATTTGAGGAGTGACTGGGTGAATTTAGGGTGAAAGGGTTAGCTAGTTATTTATACGAATACACGCTGGTTTGGTTGCTAAGCCAAAGACTCTGACAAGATATACAAACTCTACAAAACTTTACATCCATATCTTTATTTTTCTTTTTTTGACTATATGATAAACATAAACATAAACAAATGGCAGCCCATACATTTTTTCACTCTTTTTTATATATTGTGGAAAACTAGAAGGGGGGTTGAATAGTTTACCGCTTTTTAAATTAATGTTATGTTTGTTTATAAAAACTTAGATTCGATTTTATGTGATATCAATATGTTCACAATTTGAACAATGCAAGTAAGTAAATAAGTAAATATGAAAGACAAGAGATAAGAGTTAGAAAGATCAAACCACAACACAAGGATTTATAGTGGTTCAGTAACGAAGCACCTCTTCGCCCTACTCTACTCCCCGAGCACCAAACTCGAGAGTTCTCTTCACTATGTCAACAAACTCCCTTTAGGCGGAGAAAACCGTACACAACTTTGCTTACACCAATTTCCAACACTAAGCGAAATGTCGAGTTCTAATCCTAGCTAGAACCAATCTATCACGACTATCCACACTACTTCACAACAACTCACAACTTTGCTTCACTTCACGACTTGTCTTCGCTTCACTACTTATCTTTACTTCACAACTTCTCTTCTCTTCACAACCAAGACACTACTACGATCACACCTATCTAACACTACTTACAAAGATCACCCCGATCTAACTATACTTACAATAATCACCACAATCTACAACTACGATACACACCTTTACAATATACACAAATGATTTACAAGATCTAACACAACTTCACAATAACACCAACTAAACTATAACACTTCTTGACTTGATGATAAGAAGTATTCTTCTCTTGCACTTGAGGAATTAAGCTTGGATCACTTGGAAACAAAGCCTTTATATTAAATGATCAAAGAAAGAAAGGAGAGTATAAACTCAATCAGAAACAATATCAAACAACTATCAAAATATAAATGTTTCTTTCAACAACACCTTAAAGCTCTCTGCCCAACGGGCGGGCCTTGAAACTAGTGTGTGTATAAAAATGTGTAGATAAAAATGTGTATGAAAAAGTGTGTAAAAAAGTGTAGTAACTTAGGTGAACAAATTCGCAAAGTTCAGTAACTTATTTGTATTAAAAGTCAAATGCCACGCTGGCAATGTAATTGAGAATTGACACTAGCAACCGGTCACCGATAGTTCGATACCAAATTTAACCGGTTTTTATAGTCCAGTAACCCAAATGAACAAAAAAAAGTTTAGTAACTTAGGGGAACAAAAGTTGATAGTTTGGTAACCTATCTATCTAAAAACCCTATGTTTTGGGCATGTGTTATAATCACATTGGTGTGTAGTATTGTGCCAAATAATTTTTTTTGCCTATGATACTTCATAAAGAGATATGGATTTGGATATGTTTTAAGTTTCATAAAATTTGATTTTATGATTGTAAAATTGATTGAATGCATAGAAATTGAATTTGAAACAAGACAAAGTTTGTCTTAGTTACGAAATTAACATCTTAAGGATGAAATCTATGTGCATCATTAAAGACAAAGTTGTATCTTTTTATGGATAAACAACTCTCATGTTTATGATGTTGGAAAGACTCCCTTAATTTATAAAGATGATAATCACAATATTAATTTAGATATGTCATACTAAAATGTGTATGAACCATTAAATTTTCGCAAGTGGTCATACATGGTGTTGGTAATGAATAACTTATAAAGTTCGATGATATACTTGAATGAGATGTATGACGTATGGATATGCGAACAACATGTGTAGAGAATATTTATTCACTTGATTCTATCAAGACACTTTAATGTGCATTTCAGTGACTAAATGAGCTTAAGTGATGTGATCATCAGGGGGAGAGAACATACGCGTTGCACTCTTTTTTTCTTGACCATGGTTTTGTCCCCACAGGGTTTTCCGGCAAGGTTTTTAATGAGGCAACATCCCCGAGCGTATAAAGGATTTATGTACTCATTTTCCTTCACTAGATTTTTGTCCCACCGAGTTTTATCTAGTAAGGTTTTAACGAGGCATATTCCTCAAATGGACATCCAAGGGGGATTGTTATGGATAATTAAGGAATGGATGTCCATATTTTTTATTATTGGTAGTTATCTTATTAGAATTGTATCATGTGAAAGACTCCATCTTGTATCTATATATACATACCTCCATTGTGAGATTAATAATACAATTCTCTATTCTCTCTATCTTGTTATTGTTTATTGTTCTTTACTTTATTGTTTCACAATAATAAAACATTTCATTTTGCCCTATTGTTTATATTACAACACAATTTTTTTATCAAAAATTTGTTCCGTACTTTTTTCCAGTTTAATATTTTTGACTTGCTAAACTTATATTTTTTCGCACTTTTCGTTTTACAATTTTATAATATAAACAAAATTATAAAAATAAAAATTAAAAAAATCAAAAAATATGGACAACTACAAATGGTTTTTTTATGATCTTTATTACATGGGTACTACTATTGTTACCCCTTTTAAGCAACAAAAAGTACCAATGTTCCGTACGTTTAATTCTTTTGTTCTACTGTTTATAGTAGAACACAGTTTTTATCAAGTTCTGTTCTTTACTTTTTGACAGTTTAATACTTTTGACTTGTTAAACTTTATATTTATTTTTTTGCATTTTTCGTTTCACAGTTTTATAACATATGTACAAAATTATATATAAAAAAGAATAAAAAAATCAAAAAAAAAACATAAAACCATAAAGGGATAAAAATTGTTATTTAGAAAGGTCTTTATAACCTATCCTTATACTCCCTCCGTCCTAATATTATTGTCCTCCGATAAAAAACACAAAGTTTAGGAAAAGTGCATTTATTACTGTTTTCTCTTTCTTACTTTTTGACAGAATGACAGTTTTACCCTTAGTTAATTAATTAAAGTCTTCTTTAAAATTTGTAATAATAATTTCAAACAAGGGTAATATAATAAACTTTATCAAATTTCCCTATCTATTTTTAATAGTGAACAATTAAATTAGGACATCCCAGAAAGAAAACGTGAATAATAAAAATGTGACGGAGAGAGTAACATATTTCCCATAAAAATAGTGACCAAACAGAATCCGGCTACACTCGTGGGGTAGGGGTGTTGCCGTGTTGGAGTCAGGGGAGCGTCGGTCGAAGTCTCATGTTTGAAGAAGAAGTTCAAGAGATATGCATCCCGTAAGCTAAACTTTATTAATAATCAAATACTTATAAGGTACCTAATACCGTCTATACAGTTCCTGTTACATTCAACAGGATAATTAGAGTTCAGTCAAATTGTTTAAGTTGCAAGGATTGTGAGTCTAATTTCTAGAAGGTCCACTATGTTAGATTTTCTTTTGGCTAATATCTTCGCCAACCAACTGGATCTATCTTGTAAAAGCAATGCACCCATATATATCACATTTCGTATAGCTTGTGTTTAACTTATATTTTGATCCGACTTCATTATTTAGGTAGAGTTGCATATGGATCCACAATTATAATCTACCTTAAGTTGGACTCATAAGCATACAACTAGCTAGCTAGATATAAGTTGCAAAATTTGTCATGAAAGCGTGTTAATCTTCTCACACGTTATACCCATGTATGGTTGATCTTAGCATGTCCAAATTCAACGTGAGTCGAAAGTTTAATAGCCAAAATGTTATGAAACGTTTTAGAGTGCTATAATTAGACCCGTTAATATACATTCACTTTAGGAAGAAATCTCAAGATCACGATCTACTTAGTAATCTACAAGAAACCAAAGATTTCTTTTCGTTGTCAAGAAAATTTAGAAGCTAAATTATCACTGAACCTCCTATGCACAAATGTGTTAGGTGGTCATATGACTATTTCTTTTGGTAAAGGGTTACTCCGGTAAATAATATTAAAACCGAAAATGTTAACTACAAATGGAATGTGGCTGAAAAACCACATTAACCTCAAGCTAACAGCTTGATAAACTCCTAAAACTAGTGCTTATGACATGCCATAAACACTTACAACTCTAGAAACAACTAATAATTGAAACTAGAACAAAACGACTCATCTAAACCAGCTAACCAACAGCAGCCGTGAAAGTAGACGAACTTCCACCTGTTTTTGAACTATGGAGTAAGTTAGCGATTCATAATACACATTTTCAACATCTTCGTCACTTTCATCGTCCAAGGCAACATAAGAATTAGACATGGTGATATTACTACCTTAGTAGAAGGAACAGTAGCCTTAAGAGGTTGATTCTTCAACATAGATGACGATTTAGATGCATTACCCAAGTTAGTAGCTCCCTTCTTTGGAACGCTTGTAGACGCCTTTGGCTCATTAACAGTTTGTTTTACCAAGTGACCACCAACCTGACCACCATTAGTAGACTTAGATTTTTTACCCAAAGTTTGGAATCTATCATTAGTCTTCTCAACAGTAAAAGTAACAGCATTATGTGTAACAACAGTAGGAGGAACCAACACCTTTTTAGGGCAATGATCATGAACATGACCAAATATCTTACATATGTCACAACGAGGAGGCTTTCATTCATACTTAATAGTAACTGTTTCAATAGTAAACCTCGAACCCTCAATTAAAGGGACACCCATAGTAAGACTCTCTTTAAGAAAATCATCCGCATTAATTTCAATCAAACATCAGGCAAAACTACTTATCCCCTATGACTCAATGTACATCGAGGAGGTATAAGAGTCAAGCATAATAGGCTTAACAATTTGAGACGCAATTGTTAGGATTTATGTTTTCCTAACTTAGTACCGACAGTACAAATAGTTAGTACTGATAGTTATAGTTAGTACCGACGTCTTCCTTACATAATCCCTGTATCATAGTCCCATTTCTCATAAAGATAGGGCTATACGATCATTCCAAGGCCCGTTCTCTAGAACATCCTCCAAACCTTTAAAAGTTTTGAATTGAAAGATGAAAAAACCCTTGAAGTTCATCATTATTCTAGTCAAACTATTATTTGCCCAAGTTAATTCTGGTACAAAGTATACATCAATCAAAAACGCCAAACATTTACCAGAAAATAACACATATAAAGTATTAAGCAAATAGGGTGTACTAATTCGTTTCATATCTAAAACCTTTCTAGGTATTAGAAAATTTGTCACCATCACGACAAATTTTCTAAAAATATAACGAACGAAAGTTTGCCGTTTTGATTTACTTGGTACCGGTTTCGATCCTCCCGCTGCACCTACATAAGAATTAGGCATATCTTGAACAATGACAGATTGGACAATTGAGATTCATCCACATGTATAGTATCATCAATATTAGAACTACACTTAACCCTGCTTTCCAACGGCTCATAATTACCTGAATATGAAGAATAAGCACTCGTCACATTACGGTTTTCAGCCACAAAAGCATCCCACATAACACAAATGGTATTCATAACTTCCTATAAGGTTGTTTTATTATTTTATGGTAAAAAATTTAAAAAATAAAATAACATATTATTAACTATTAAACGCATCATATAAATCACCTATCAACGGATCTAAAGAGTCATATGATTAATCAAATAAATAACAACGATTATTACCATTTTAGCCTGATCGGTAGAATCAAACAATGACCTTCATTTGTACACGATCCACCTAAGAAACTAAGTGACCAAAGTAGATCACATCTATGTAGAAACACACTACCGAGTCAATGTATACCACCTTGATGCTAGTCTGATAACCCATAACCATTCAACCAATGTATAATAAACAAGATTCAAAGTAATAGATCAAGAAAAACAAAAATCCTAGATCGATGTTTTGTTTGTACCGTATGCTTTAAAGAGAGAAAAGAGGGGAGAGATTTTGGTAAGTTGTTGTCGAATAAATAAGGACTTAATCCCATATTTATTGACTAAAATATTGACCTAACCCCTTCCTTAATCACCTCCCTAGGCCGGCCACACGGATGGGCTTTATAGGCCTCCCATTTGTTTTCCAAGTCTAATAAACTAAGTACATTACTTAGTTATTATAGACCCGATATTGATCCCGAGTTACGTAGTTTATTTATATACCGTAAATACAATAATCATGATATATAGAGTGGCACCTCACTGTATATATATGTAACCCCATAGGCTCACATGTGTCTAGCCGTATATTATTTATTATGACATGAACATACTCCAACAGCTCCCACTTGCGCACATCATATTAATCAGGTAATAATACAAGCAAAGGTTAACGTCTAGCAACACACCAATGCCCCCAGAAACATCTGAGGATTGTTTCTTAAACATCTCATTTTAAATGGTTTAGATATCAATCATCCTTTTGTTATAGATACTATGTTTAACATTAGACACGGATTATGAGTGATTCTAATGCTTAACGATTATGTTTCTCGATATAGACATTGAACTAGATTACCAAATTAATCAAGTATCATCTTAATTACATTTGGTTGCGGCCACACATACATCTGTTCAAATCATCGAGGGGCCCAATAGTATCTAACTCCAAAACACGTGGAGGGACAAATCCTAATTTTACTGCACATGTCCGTCATGTGTTTCACATCCCTCCTGAAAATGGCCTTTATAGCAGCCTTGTTCAGGTCAGCGTTTAACCACATCAAAGATTGACATTCCACACACACAAAACCTACTTGCATATCAAGTCTAAGGATAAGAGACATAACCATTTGTGAGATTCACTATTGACGCTGATCCATGTAGTGATATCTCGTAGGTTGTGTCAGTCCAATGTTCATCAAATGAACAACATATGAGTTTGGCGGTATCATCCATTAATATTCATACTATATGAATATGACCAAAATTCTCACATTTGCCTTATTTCAATGATACTCTTGTATCATTAACTGACAATGAACGATATTAATAAATTATTCATGGAATTAAATATGCTAATATAGAACACAGTTATATAAATGAAGACGATCACACCAGGTATATCAATTCATTATTTAATACAACTGCTTAACGTTCCAATATCCAAATACTAAAAACAGATATACATGAGACTACAAGCAGGTCGAAGTTCAATGTTCCTAGCATGATAAACATGCTTGGTACAAGACATTGACTTATTACAAGTACCAACTAAGTTGTCATAAGGTTTTGAATAATACGATGATTGTCATATTGTATATGTGCATTCAAGTGCTAATACAATAATACTAACATCACGACAATACATTACATAGGTTGTTTAAAGCAAGCAAAACCACCTATTTAAGACAGTCTTCTTAGCAGCTTCCCAAACTGTAAAGTATTCTTATTCTTTAATGAATAGTGCAACAATGCTTTCAATCAAGCATGTCTAGTCAGCAGTATTATCATTTATGATGAAATCCTGCTATGATTAGGATTGAGAATCATCTCAATCAAAATAAGCATTAGTGTATAAACTCAACACTAATCTCCTTATTAAAAATCCGTAAACGATGAACATGTCTTTACTATGATTGTCGGTTCATCTTGAATTCATGCAAGTGTTACATTTTGTCTAATACATATCATGACATACATAATGAAACCGTTAGCTAAACTAAACGTTTTCATGCATGTGTTAAACTCATCATGTGAGATAGAACTTTGAGTCTTGCTCAATAAAGTGTCATATTGTGTTAGACTTATTAATCGCGTATGTATATCCTGATAAATATATGCTCCGAGGTTGTATGTTTTATTTCTTATATTTCTCGATAGAAATATTATTCCAAACTAACGGTTGATATCTAGCTTAGGTGAAATATTATTTCGAATATGTTCACAACATATGAGATATAAGAAAGACAAAACATAATGTTCCGACTAGCTTTAAGGAGTACTCAAGAGTTATCTTGGTTTCAATCAAAATCAAATTATTGATTTAAACGTAAGATTCCAGCTCTTAGATGCATGCTCTAATCCACACTTAGATATATACAACTTGCACACTTTCGAATGATTATTTTGATTCATAAACCCTTATGGTAATCATTCAAGAAGGAGTTTTGACATCTAATTGCCATATTTCAAATTCATGAAATCAAGTATGGTAATTAGTATTTTATTGATTTAACGTATTCAAGGAAAAGAAGCTTTAATTACAGTCAGTCGCTTGAGTATAAGTAAAACCCTTGTCACAAGTCGTGCGTTTAAATGTGTGTATAAATTTTTCCATTTTAGTCTTCTCCTAGAAGAACCATTTTAACCTCTCGGTCTTACCGATTGGTGAAAGATCAATCAAATTCTAAAAATGATTTTCTTTCATGGACTACATCTCAACATTCATTATGTCATTCGCTAGTGCATTCACAAGGTTATGAAAGAAGAGACTTTCTCCAAAACATATGCTCCCACTTACTTCTTGTAAGAGGAGACTTTCTCCAAATACGCAGCATGTCAAGCAACAATAAAATTGTTCTCGTTTGAGATGTATTAAATATGCTGACAGTTCTTGATTTTAGTTTGCAAATAACACGCTTAACATGATCTCAACAAATTCAGAACTTCAGTTATGTTATACTTGTCTATCAAGTTTTCCATGGGACTTTCTAAAATTAGTTATTATAATCAGTATCTTTATAAAATAAAAGTGTCAAGATTGTGTTAAAATTTTCCTGGTAAAGTTACACGTGCTTAGAAAGTTACATGTCCTTGCAAATTAAAATTGTAATGGAAGATGAATCATCTCGTCTTTCCTTCATGAAGAAGAGTCTATTATTTAATCAATCACTCAAGAGTGAAAACAATTTTGTAGTTGCACACTTTTGTGCAGAATGTGGAAAACTAGAAGTGGGGTTGAATAGTTTATCGCTTTTTAAATTAATGTTATGTTTGTTTATAAAAACTTAGATTCGATTTTATGTGATATCAATATGTGCACAATTTGAACAATGCAAGTAAGTAAATAAGTAAATATGAAAGACAAGAGATAAGAGTTAGAAAGATCAAACCACAACACAAGGATTTATAGTGGTTCGGTAACGAAGCACCTCTTCGCCCTACTCCACTCCCCGAGCACCAAACTCGAGAGTTCTCTTCACTATGTCAACAAACTCCCTTTAGGCGGAGAAAACCGTACACGACTTTGCTTACACCAATTTCCGACACTAAGCGAAATGTCGAGTTCTAATCCTAGCTAGAACCAATCTATCACGACTAACCACACTACTTCACAACAACTCACAACTTTGCTTCACTTCATGACTTGTCTTCGCTTCACTACTTATCTTTACTTCACAACTTCTCTTCTCTTCACAACTAAGACACTACTACGATCACACCAATCTAACACTACTTACAAAGATCACCCCGATCTAACTATACTTACAATAATCACCACAATCTACTTAATATACACAACTACGATACACACCTTCACAATATACACAAATGATTTACAAGATCTAACACAACTTCACAATAACACCAACTAAACTATAACACTTCTTGACTTAATGATAAGAAGTATTCTTCTCTCACACTTGAGGAATTAAGCTTGGATCACTTGAAAACAAAGCTTTATGATTAAATGATCAAATGAAAGAAAAGAGAGTATAAACTGATTTAGAACATAAAGAAAGTGTGTGCAAAATGTGAGAAAATCAGTAGGGCATAGTCTAGTATTTATAGGCCAGTTGAGCAAGATTTTTGTTTGGGCGGTCCCCTAAATTAGGGTGTCGGTCCCCTTAAAATTAAGGGGGCCGCCCAGCCCAGACGCTTCCTTTTTGTGTTTTCTGGAACATTTCTAGCCGTTTTTGGGTAGAAAATTTGAATTCAAAATATTTATTTAAATAAAACATTTCTTTTAAATCTAAAAATGTTTTTGTAAAAGATATAAAAATGTTTGTGACATTTTTATAAAAAGTGTGAGGTTAAATAAAAAAATCATTTGATCATGAAATGCATTAAGCATTTGTTTATTCATACCTTTAAGTGATTAAAGTTTTGAAATGAAAATTTACTACTAATTACTTGTTTACATTTAATTTTTCATTAATCGTTTTTACATTTTGTGATCATTAAAACGTAGAGAGATCAAAAAATATTAATAATGTTTTAGGCATTATTTCTATCAACAATCTCCCCCTTTTTGATGATTATATAATCTAAACTCATTAAATAAAAAATTAGTTTTAAACAAGTATCTAGTGAGTTTATTTCCATTTCTGGTTCTTTTTGTAGAATCAAAAAGGCTTCGCCGATGAATATTAGTAGAATCGACGGAAAAAATGCTCCCCCTTGATGTGTACTCCCCCTCGTTCGAGAGCACCAAGGAATCGGACTATGGTAACTTTGCTACAAAAACAAGTTAGAAGAACCACACCAATTTTTCTAACATATGGAGCAAAGAAAGGAAAAATAATATGCATACATTAGATTTAAGCACAAACAAATGCATACTTGCAAACATTATCAAAGACCATTCATTTAAATAAAACTTGTGTATACAACACAATCATACATGCATAAAATAGAAATAATATGCTTGAAGCATATTGGTACATCATTTATAAAAATTAAACTACAAATGCCCTAAAATTTTAGATTCATATAGGACTTGCGTTCAAAAGGTTTGGTTGATAATTATTTGAAAATGATCAACTAAACATAGAGTATGTTTAGTTTAGAGAGATTGATGGTGGTGGAGTGTTGTAAAAGGGAGGTTGTGAGAGCATGTGTTCAATGTAGGAGAACATATATTGGAGTTCATCTCTCAATCCAAATATGAGAGTACTATTGTGAATGCAACACAAACATGAATCTCCATGTGCCTCAAGAAGGTTCCAAGGAATAGGATGACCAAAGATAGGTAGAGAGGGTGATGGAGTATCAAATTAGACATCAAGTGGGGTAATTGGTGAAAGGGTGAGAGTGATGTCCATTGATGCATTTTCTTGAGTTGGAGGAGGTGGAGGAACTCTTGGATGAGAGGATTTTGGTAAGTTCAAGTAACCATTTGTTGATGGTGATGTGGATGAGGTTGGTGATTTGGGTGTGTAGTCAATGGAGGATGAGGAAGTGCCTTTGGTTGATGGTGTTTTTGAGGGTGCATTAGGAGAACTAGGTGATGAGAGTTGATGCTTGGGTGATGGGGTTTTGGTGTCATCTTGAGTTAAATCCATAAACAATTGTTTTAGTGGAATGATGTTGATTTTTTGTCTTTTGGAAGCTTTAGAAATGGAAGCTCTAGTTGATGCCATGGAGGTTTATGGTGGTTGATAATGGATGAAGAAGATGGTGAAGTGGTGATATGCATTTAGAGGGTTTTTATTGGAAGAAAATGGTTTGGAAATGGAATGAGTTTGAATTAGTTTAGGATTTTCAAAAATCTGTTTGAGCATTCTGGGTAAGGATAGCTGAGGCTAGGTAAAAGAAGGTCAAAAACAGAAAGAAGCAGTAAAATCTGTGAACCATATGGTTGGTCCCCTTATCTTTAAGGGGACCGCCCTTATGAATTAAGGGGGCCGCCCAGCTAGTGTTTTTCAGACGACCAAAAATTTGTTTTTTTGTAAAAATTTGTGAGCATCCATAGTGTTTTGGTGGCCAATTTGCAGCAAGTCCCATGTGAACATATATATATGCATGAAATCAAGTATATCATGTATGTTTGCACCAAATAATATATAACAAGAATGCATGACTATAAAAGCATACTAATGATTCATAGAAATTAAAGGTCCTAAGCAAGCTTAAACAAGTTTAAGTTTTTCCGACTAAGTCGGATTGTCATCACACAATCAATTAATCATAAACATAAGTGCACATAAAGTCCTAACCAATTATTCTACCAAGCTAGTCATAACTCAACATCTTCACTTTTTCTTCTTGCTGAAGACTCCTCGCAAGGCCTTGCCAAATAACTTGAATCCACCTCAAAGTTCCTTATGCATTTGTTGTGTTTGGTTTAGCAAGTCGGTTTGACGTTCGAAGAGAAGATCATCATTTTGTTCAGAAGAAGTAGGAACTTCATATTGTTGGTAATCGAGAGGTTTGAGAGAGTTTAGGTAGGTTGTAGGAGATGGGGGTACTAGCACGAGAAGCACCATCATCCTCATCATCATCTCCTTGGTGAGATGAAGATCTACGGTTATGATGGGCGGAGGTTAAAGAGACAGATTGACGCGCTTTTCCACGATCACTTCGGGGTCGACGGGTTTGTCTTAGAGCAAGTGGACGCATGACTCGTTCAACGACATCGTAGATGCCATTGTCAAGATGAGGGTAAAGTTCCATGACATGTCGAAAGAGACGTGTCAAGAACATACCATAAGGAAGATGGGCTTTAGGAGTTGCTCGTGCACTTTTAATTCTTTTAACAAAGAAATAGGCAAGATTATAGTGTTGCTCAACTAGGATACAATATAATATATGAGCAAGGCAAGCCAGAAGATGGTCCTGGTGTCCTCCTAATCCGAACATATTCTCATAAATGAGTTCGTTCCATCTTTTCAAATCTTGTCTAAGTTCTTTGGTTAGAACCTGATTTGGTGAAAGAATGACGTTTTGTATTTGATGATGCGGTTAGGGTCAATACGTTGAAATTGATGAATTCTTCAGGAGTAGTAAGATCGGTATGATATGGTCCTTTGGTTTCTTGTAAATATGCAAGAGAACCAAGATCCCATTTGTTTGTGAAGACGGCTTGGCCATCGAATGAAATCCTGAGAATTTGACCGAATTGTTAGAGAGAAAGAGTGATGAATTCAGTTTGAATCATGAAGGAGATAAGAATAACTCTGGAGGCATCTCTTTATAGAGTGACTTGACTATAAAAGTCTAGAAGAAAACGAGGGACAATTGGCTCATTGATTTCGTAGAGACAATTGAGACGAATGTTAAAAAACAACGATCGATGTGATCAGATGTGTAGTAAAGTTGATCAACAACTCTACCCTCATGAATACATCGATCTTCGATAGGTTTGTAGAAGTGTGCGATAGAAGGAGCGATACCGGGTGTTTAGAGGTATCACCGACAGTTGCTCGAGGCATGTTTATCACCTAAACAGGACAACAACAAAATAAAGTATTACAATAAGAAAATAAAATAAAAAAATAAAGTTTTTGAAAACTGACAATTGTGGGACAAGGATTACTTCGACTCTAAAAATAAAAACCTAAGAAGTGATCCATATATTCCTTAATTTATTTTTGACTTAATCTAGGATGTCGAAGAGTATATATTAGTTATATATTTCAACATCTAGAAGATGAACTAAACACTCCTTTATCAATACAAAACTTGACTAAATTTGTCGAACGATATACGTTAAGTTGTATATTTTGTTTACAAATATAAGTTCATTATTTTTGACTTGACGAGAGTGTTTGTTTTGACTTTATACTATGTTTTAAAATGTTAAACCAAACACCCCTTTATTTTACACTTTTTATAAAATGTATTAATATATATATGAATTATATATCTTGATGACTTATACAAGTTAGTTACGGGTTTATACATGTGACAAAAATATAGTGATGGTCATTTCGACTCTAAAAATCGATCCTAAGAAACGAACCAAACACCCCTTTATTTTTATAAAACTTTACCCATTGATTCGAAAAATATGCCTTTAGGAATGTATGTTTCGAAAGACAATGTATAATCATTTTAACGTGTTTTTGGCATGAATGAAATTTCTTAAAAAAAAATTCGAAAAAATGTATATATTTTTTTTATAAGTTTTCGAACAAATTTTTTTTTGACTCAATCCTATTGAAAATGTTGAATTCCTATGACTACGGGAATCATTATAGTTATGAATTTCCTAGTTCTAATCGAAAATGTAAACGACACAAAAATTAAAAAAATACCCAATTTTGATTGAGAGCAAAATTGGATGAAATTAAAAGAGAAAAGTATAGGAAATCTTACCTTCGAGGTTGTTAATCTTGTTGTTGGTGTTTGCCCCTTGCGAATTTTAATCGAATGGGTGTTTGAAGGTTTGAATTTTGAGTGTTGGTTTTTGTCACACAGTAGCAGGGAAGGAGATATGAACGAAAATGAGTGTTTGGTGTTGTGTTTTGTAGAAAAATGGAGTGTTTGGCAAATTAAATAGGCCGGCCCCCTTAAAATTAAGGGGCCGCCTATATTTACACGGCCGGTCCCCTTAATTTTAAGGGGGCCGCATATCTGAAAAAAAAATGTTTTTCGATTTTGACTAGTATTGTAAATGTACAATTATCAAAATACGTCGGGAGCTACTAGTAATATTATTTTCGAAGATCTAGTTGTCGATAGAATAGTTTAGAGATGATTGACGAAATTTCATTGACGTTTTAATTAACTTTTCGTTAATTAAAAATACTTTGATTACTTCAGATGAAATAATTAAGTTGTCAAGACGAGAGAAGATTTAACGAGGATTTAGTGACATTTTCAATTAACTTCTTGTCAATTGAGTAAATTAATTATCTCGGATGAAATAATTAATTGTCACAATTTGGAATTTTTAAGAGGTGATAAATATATGACGATAGAATGATTGAATGAAGTTAAAGCTTCATGAGAGGATTTTGATAGACGTAGTTTATTGTAGACGTGTAGACGAGGCGGACGTCGTAGTCGAAGAAAGTTTGTTTCATCCATAGTGTTTTGATGTCATGCCTTTCCGGCGTAAGATGAAAAACTAATCATACTTCTATGTTAATAATTTCCCACTAACTCACTTTTCTTTATCTACGTGAGTTCGCTACTAGTAGACATAGAAGATTTCCATTTTATAGAGGTATGTAGAGATTCTTAATTCAACTACGTAAGAGATGAGTTCATAATGAACAAACTCTCTTAATTCTAGAAAATCAACAAATGGCATTTCTAGTGACTACACTATCTCTACAAGCTTAAGATATATTCTATTAGCTATAACTTATTTGATTAGCATATACTATATGTAACATGATAATATATGATCATTTAGCATCTAAAACATAATCTAAAATCTAAAGAGTTTGGAAAGAAGACATACCTTTGCCCACGATGGGTTTTCTTCAATATCTTCAAGTGAGTATGCGTTGAAGGAGAAATCATTTGGTAAATCCGTCGTAAGATTTTAAGGATGTATTCACTCGTCGGATTCCAAGAAACGTTCATGAAAAACTCCACTAAAATTTTGTAATGACTCAACCACTTGGACCCCAATTTCTCATGGGTCCAAAATTGTTAGTTCCAAACATGTTTTGCATATGTTGCATTTGATTCGGATACATATAAGGTGGGCATATTCCCTACGGAGAGAAGTTTAGTTGTTGTGAATAATTCCACATAGAGTGATTATTATTAGAGTAATTTTGTCTACCTTGATCTCTTCTAGGTTGTGGTGTTTTAGACCGATGGTAAGAGTTATTAGTTTTTTTATAGGAGGAGTCTTATATCTTTTCTTAGGCTTAGTAAATCCAACTCCAGGTTTTAAAGAAGGTTTATAAAAACGTTTTACTTCGTCGTCGCTTGCAATGGGTATTTTAGTATTGTTTAAAAGTATAAATTTTGGTCTTGGGCTTGAGTTTTATTCTACTATTTTTTCTTTAGACTCAACCATTTGTGACTTTACAAACTTTACTTGTTTAGACTCACTAGTTGATCCTTTGGTAAAATTAAATCCTAGGCCGGATTTATCTCCGGAAGGTTTTTGAAGATTTAACATTTTCTCAAGCGACTTACTACTATTATTAAATTGATTAAGCTTAGAAATTTCTTCCTTAAGCTTTTCATTTTCAAATCTAAGATCTTGACATATTTTATATTCTTCATTTACCTCTTTACCTTTTTCTAATTTATATAGTTTATTCTTTAGTTCTAGTACTTCATTTTCTAACCGATTTTTAATTTGTTTAAGTGATTTATTTTTAGCCATGACTTTTAGACCTACTTTGCATAGCTGATTATATTCACTATCTAATTCTTTTTCGTCTAACGATGAATGATCATCACTAAAGAATTCAGTTTCGGAAAGTACCTCATTAGATGTTTTAGCCATAAGACATTTTTCGTCCTTTGTCCTTTCTTCTTTATCTTCGTCGCTATCACTCCATGATCCACCAACGAAGGCTCTTTTGAATGTATAAGTTTCTTGATAGTTTTGGACACTCTCCGATGAGATGATTTGGATCTCCACATTTGAAACATTTTCTTTCGCCTTTGCCATTTTTGTCGTCTTTATTTCTTTGAGATGACTTTCTTTCATCATGTGGTTGTCTTATGAATCTTCCTCATCTTTTAAAAAATTTCTTGAAGTCTCTCACGGCCATATTCTTCGTCTTCACTATTGGAAGTCGAACAATCTTCATCACTTGATTCCTTTTTGGCTTTTAAGGCAAGAGATCTATTTTGTTCTCTTTTGCCTTTGACCATTTCAGAATCATTCTTAATTATTACTTCATAAACTTTTAAGTTTCCAATGAGTTCATCAAGTGATAGAGATGTTAAATCCTTTGATTCTTCAATAGCCGTAACCTTTGCACGCCATTTAGGATGAAGTGCCCTAAGAAATTTCCTAACATAATTCTTGCTAGAAAAACCTTCATCAAGTGCTTTTAGACTAGTAATAATAGTATTAAATCTAGCAAAAACATTATCTATCGATTCCTCTTCCGGAATCGTAAATTGTTCATATTGTTGAACAAGAAGATCTATTTTATTATCTTTGACTTGACTATTACCTTGGTGAGTGATTAATAAAGTATCCCAAATTTCTTTTGTGGTTTTACACATAAAAATTCTTTCATATTCTTTACGTGGTAAAGCATTATAAATTACCATTTTAGCTTCATTATTTTTAGCAAGTTTCTTTTTAAGATCATCATTTTGTTTATCAAATGGTACAATTTCATCCTTTTTAGTTACGAGATTATTTTCAATAGGAGGAAAATCACCATAGGTAATAACATGCCAAAGATCTAGATCTTTTGATTTCACATAAGTTTCGAATCTATTTTTCTAATAAATAAATCCATCACTTTCAAATAGTGGTGGTCTTTGCATAGATTGCCCTTCTAAATATTTTTCCGATTTCATAGATCAATTCAAGTTTTAAAGTACAGTTTATTTTAAAAATCTTGTTTGACGTGGCTTTTGATACCAATTGTGGAAAACTAGAAGGGGGGTATACCGCTTTTTAAAATAATGTTATGTTTGTTTATAAAAACTTAGATTCGATTTTATGTGATATCAATATGTGCATAATTTGAACAATGTAAGTAAGTAAATAAGTAAATATAAAAGACAAGAGATAAGAGTTAGAAAGATCAAACCACAACATAAGGATTTATAGTGGTTCGGTAACGAAGTACCTCTTCACCCTACTCCACTCCCCGAGCACCAAACTCGAGAGTTCTCTTTACTATGTCAACAAACTCCCTTTAGGCGGAGTAAATAGTACATGACTTTGCTTACACCAATTTCCGACACTAAGTGAAATGTCGAGTTCTAATCCTAGCTAGAACTAACTATCATGACTAACCACACTACTTCACAATAACTCACAACTTTGCTTCACTTCATGACATGTCTTCGCTTCACTACTTATCTTTACTTCACAACTTCTCTTCTCTTCACAACCAAGACACTACTACCATCACATCAATCTAACGCTACTTACAAAGATCACCCCGATCTAACTATACTTACAATAATCACCACAATCTACTTAATATACACAACTACTATACACACCTTCACAATATACACAAATGATTTACAAGATCTAACACAACTTCACAATAACACCAACTAAACTATAACACTTCTTGACTTGATGATAAGAAGTATTCTTCTCTTGCACTTGAGGGATTAAGCTTGGATCACTTGGAAACAAAGCTTTAAGATTAAATGATCAAAGGAAAGAAATGAGAGTATAAACTAATTTAGAACATAAAGAAAGTGTGCAAAAGGTGAGAAAATCAGTGAGGAATAGTCCAATATTTATAGGCCAGCTGAGCTGACTTTTTGTCTGGGCGGTCCCCTTAATTAGGGTGCCGGTCCCCTTAAAATTAAGGGGGCCGCCCTTTATAATTAAGGGGGCCGCCCAGCCCAGACGCTCCCTTTTTTGTCTTTTCTGAGGGAGGTGTTTTCTGGAACATTTTTAGCCGTTTTTGGGTAGAAAATTTGAATTCAAAATATTTATTTGGATAAAACATTTCTTTTAAATCTAAAAATGTTTTTGTAAAAGATATAAAAATATTTGTGACATTTTTATAAAAAGTGTGAGGTTAAATAAAAAATCCTTTGATCATGAAATGCATTAAGCATTTGTTTATTCATACCTTTAAGTGATTAAATTTTCGAAATGAAAATTTACTACTAATTACTTGTTTACATTTAATTTTTCATTAATCGTTTTTACATTTTGTGATCATCAAAACGTAGAGAGATCAAAAAATATTAATAACGTTTTTAGGCATTATTTCTATCAACACAGAATTTATAACTTTCTTGGTTTTTAATTTTCATTTTCGCTTGAGATCGAGTTATTGTTGGGGTTCGTAGTCGTGGCTTATGGGTGAAGATAGTCAACAGCAAACAATATATCAATGAACGGTTATTGGATATCACTTGGAATCGTGATATCACTTTTCAAAGTAAATTATTACCCTAAAGCCCGGGTATCACGAATATCTACTTAGGATATGACCAACTGTTTGTTATTAAATTAGTCACAAATCAATAACCTATACGCGTCTAAGTGTTCAAGTTTTTCTGTGTTCTCTCTCCCCGCAGTTGTGTTTGATCTCCTATTTATAGGAAATATCACTCAACCTCAGTCAATGGAATTATGAGATATTAACGACCCATTAATCTCTTCATAATTAGCATTCATGATTATATGAATAATGGTTACACGACCATTTAAACGTGGTCATTAATGCAATAATAATTGCCACTTGAATAGGCAAAGCCGTTACAAGTTAGTTCAGTTCAGCTTTGTCATTCCTTCAGCACCACTGAACACTCAACAAGCCCACTAAAGAGCATACATGTTGAAGTATTCAAAATTGAAAATGACCCATTGATGAAATAACCCACTGAGGATACTTCCTCTAAAGAGTTATTCCCTGATGAAATCCTTCAGCTTCCGCTGAACTCATCAGCTAATTAATTCCCTTCATTCCAGAGTGTCACTTACTGAAGAGTGAACTACTGAACTTCATCAAAAATACTTAACCACTATCAGAGTCAGGATGTTCATCGACCTGGTGGTTGTACACTCTGTACCTCCAAACCTATTACCAGGTGTGAACTGAACACTCAAGTGCACTAAATTTTCCAACAATCCTTCCCAAATTTAGTTTACTTCCTTTGCATGAAAATTAAACATTAAACAAAACATGTGCATAAACAAAAATATCATGAGGATTGAATTTCTATCTTAGTACATTACACGTTCGAATATTCTCGAATCAGGGTGTTTTAAGAATTAAACCCTTCAACCCATTTAAATACTCGACGATAAAATACACACAAGTTTTCAAATACTTAAAAGTTCCTGACGCTATACAAGCCATGTGTCCATATACATTTCATAAATGTTATAAGAGCCAAAAGTCTAAGGCTCCCTGAAGCGGCAAAACTTCAACATTCACATAGGGAGTCCCTCTTTATTCATGCTCCTACCAAGCACCTTTTCAAAGAAATTAACCATAAAGAAGTAAAGACTTCATACTCCCTTTCAGTAAGTTCTTAGCACAACCTAGGGATGATTGTAAAACATGTGCTAAAGGCCACTAAATATTCGGCTCTCCACATTAAACTCAGCTCCTAAGTTTCCTCAGGAGGGAGTTAGGTGTTTTAGCATTCCGCGACTATATTGGGCTTTAAACACATCCCTTTAGCAGACTTTATAACCAGGTCTCTAGCCAAGTGATCAACTAAGTTTGGTTGAGAGCTAAACTCTTTAGTTACCACCCATTGTTGATAAGCTAACATGTCATGTTATGTTGTCACCTAAGTGTTTGAATTTCTCATTGTATTATCTGGCTATAAGACCTTTACTATGTAACTACACTATTACAACGGTATTAAATAGGTGCTATAGGTTTAGGCCACATGGGAATTTTCAAGGATCAGTTTTCAAACCATTTACTTCCTACAAACAACTGCTAAAAGCCCACAAAATTTAGATTCACATTGTTGAAATTGGGATGTTCGTTTGCTTCTTCTTGGAAGCCCATGTGATGGCTCCTCCCTCATAGCAAGAATACACAACCTTTTGTGTCGAATTGTCTTTAGTCTTGTTGATCCAATTAGCATCAGTGTATCCTTCTAATACTAAAGGATACCTCATATAAGATAAACTATAATCCATAGTTTTCTTCAAATACTTCCGTACGCTCTGAATTGCTTGACAGTGCTGAGTACTAGGATTACTAGTGTATCTAAAAATCCTAAGAAAGTAATAACGTATGAATGTTAGTACTAAAGTAATCGTGGCTTTCTACAAAAATCTAGAAAATTAAGAATTCTTGAAATTTAACAAAATTAACTTTTCAAAAATTCAAAAAACACGAATTTCTCCACTACTACTGTTTTGACAAGCCGTCAAGTACATCTAACAGGTTTTGCGTTTTCGTTTTCTGGAAAATTTTCTGCAAAATTAACCAATTACTTATTTCCTTAAAAAATTACTGCATAAACTACGAAAACGGTTAGTACAAACATATGACCCAAACAAACAAGAAAAACATAAAATGTGAATTAACTTTAAATTATCTATTTTACACGTTTGAAATAGTTCTTAATAACCGGATATTTTCCCTGATTGGTTTAAATTACACCTTTTATATATATATAACGAGGGTTTTCACCCGCGCTTCGCCGCGGAGCGCGGGGTTAAGTGTAATTACATATGTTTTATTCTGTTACTGAGCATACACATCAAGAAATAGCATCTTCCTAGAACTACTTTGACATGCCCTATAGTGATCACATATGATATACAAATACGTTGAATAAACCCCAACGTGCAAGTGTGCAGCGTTTGTTCATGTCTTGAATTCGATGCCACGTCCATAAAGGATGTGTCTCATTCTTTACCTCGAGTGCCTCATGTCCGAATCTACTTTCTCTATATGCACTGTATTCAGGTTGCCAATCCCAGCAAAATCCACCTTTTGCTGGGCCTGATGTGAAATTATATGCGCAGAAACCACCCTTGAATGAGTCTGGTGTGGTTGATTCAGCATGCTCAACCACCATGTTTTCTCGCTTTACACCGTCACCTATTGTTATGTGCATCGGACTGCATGGATCTAGTGTGTAGTTATATACTCCATTTGATCTCCCGTAAGCATGAACCTGCAACATTCCCAAGAGTACATAGTCAAACACTTGCGCCCTTTAAAATTTGTTATCCATTAATAAACACATATACATAAGTGATGCGCGATACTAATGTTGATCACATTATTTGGAAAAGTAAGCTGCAAGCACTGAGACAGCAATAGGAATGAAGTGTGTATAACAAACTGTAGAACTCAGCGTTATATAGATAGGCACAATAACTGCAGCAACAACTGAAAGTAGTTGGAAAACCCATAGCAACCTCAGAGTTACATCCTGTAAAAGAGTTTAGTTTGCGTTCTAGGTATAAGAAATTCCACTGCGCCTAAAATTAATGATACCCTTGTGTTGATATAGGGGTGATGAGGAGGACTCTCTTTTAGACATTTCAAATACCTTACAACGACTATGACGACTACAACGACGTCCTCCAAATGGCATTGACATATTTTCTCATAAACAATTTAGCTACAAACACGTTTCATTGGAACATATTTCCCATCACCACAAACAGAAACTGGAATATTCGTAACTATTTATTAGCAAGATCGTAACAAAATTAAAATTATCCATATAGGTAATGTTACCTTTTGACAACTCGACGGTTTGAGCTTGTGCAGCCAAATAAACTTAGTTATCAGCTGAAAGTTAAAAGCAGCATAAGTATTTGCTCTGGTTTTGCCTTGCATCATCATCACCATCGTTCGTAAGACCTAACATGTTCACTAATAACTCTTCGACACTCACTCCTCCCTGAAATTGATCACATAAATAAACATGAGATCGTTTAGTCTAAAGATTAATAACTTAATATTGTTAATAGTTTCACAAAAACTGGTAATATCTTGATTTTGGGACAGAACTGGTTCATGCAATGTACAGGAGAATTATTACCCGTTTCCCTATCGGCTAAACATGCTATCAATTTTCGTAAACCTTTTTTTTGATTTATAGGATCACGTGCTTTAAATACAGATGCAACAAACTGCAAAGG
>BQNB010106312.1:0-23415 GCA_026074375.1 Tanacetum coccineum | reverse complement strand
TCAAAGGAAATGGTATGCAGGATAGTTTCTTTGATTTCTGAAAGGGATTTTCCTTCTCTGTTGTAATAGTATGTGATAGAGTTGTATACAAGTGCAGGCATGTCTGTTACTTAGGTTCTATTTGTATAATGTTGTTTTGATAATTAATGAAAATCGGTTCACCTTTGCACCACAAAAAACATGCATAGAATCTCAAAAATGTTGAGCTAAATATTTTTACGTGGCATAGTAGATGACAGGGCCTCTTATCTTCTTTAGCGTCATGTTGTTTGTATCAGAAAGAGTAGGCATCATGTTACCTGCGATTAAAGAGACGGGAAATTGGTGTTTAAATTATATCGAATGATCACATATACGACGAGACAAAGTATGTTGAGATAGTTCATGACGTTAATTATTAAAAAAAATGACTAATCGACTTCAACAAAAATGGAAGGTTTAGCTTAACCCAACCCTTGTAGTAGTTGTCTTAAACACGTCTTCACACTAAATATGGAAAGACGGGTTATTAAGCACTATCGTACAAAAACACGACACACCAAAAGTATTATGTTTCCATACATTTTAAAAACTTTGTATCAAATTTGGTACTTAGGGGGGTGTTTGTTTCGGCTTGTATAGCCGGCTTATCGCTCATTTGGTTTTGAGCTTATGTTTCATAAGCTCACTTTTTGTGGCTATATAAGCCGAAACAAACACCCCCTTATTTTTTGGGTAACCATAGTTTCCGACCTTTTTGGCAACTAATCCACGGGTTTTAGCCCACCCACTCGGACTCAAACCATGTGAAGCCTCCTTTTTCGTGCTTCTTAGGAAAAAAAACATATACATATTAAGGTTACGTGACATCCACATAAATTAAGGTTCATACACAGTCACCACGCCAATTACCAACATTCACATATAATACAAAAAACGCTAGTTGAAAAATAATGCAAGGGGGTGTTTGTTTCGGCTTATATAGCAGGCTTATGACTTATGTGGTTTTCGGCTTATGTTTCATAAGCCCACCTTCTGTGGCTTATTTTGAAACTTTTCAGCTTATATAAGCTTATTATGACATGATCAGCTAAAACGTTTAAAAATAAGCCATAAAAAGTGAGCTTATGAAACACAAGCTAAAAAGTTTCAAATTACATTTCCCCCCATTCAATTCAACATGTTAATTTTCGTGTCGGTTTCAAATTGAGTTTCGTGTCGGGTCATAAATTGCTACACCTGTTACACATACTTAAAGACGGCCACGTGATACCAACTTAGGCGGCGTACATTAAGGTTCATATAATACGAAAAAAAGTAGTTGAATAACAACGTAAATGTACTACAATCAAATCACATAAACTAATTACATTTCCCACAACTCAATTATACCTGAAGGCTCAGCTTCAGGAACGAACCCCCCACCACGCCCAAACGGATCCTCCATCGCTTCAGGATCCGCCTTGGAAATGAACCCGTACCCAGCCTTCGCCTAACAGAACACAGCAACGACAACGACTTCCCTGTACCAGTAGGCGACTCGAGTAACGCGTGGAAATGACCGTCTCGTTGAGCGCGGTCGAGGGTGGCGATGACTCGGGACATAAAGGAGAGCTGGGAGCCGTACGGCTGGAACGGGAACTCGATCGGGATGCCGCCGATGTTGGTTACGGTTGGTTTTCGGGGTTTCGAAGATGATGAAGACATGTTTGGTGTTGGTTTCATTTTTGATTTTTTTTCAATCGGAGATTAATTTGGGTTTTTTTATTTTGTGCATTTGTGTTGGCGGGAAGTTTGTTTTTGGAGGGATTATTAAAATTGAAATTGACACCATTTAATTAATGGCGGAAGGATTTTTTATTCTTGTTATATAACTTGTTGACGGAAGTAGCTCTCGGGTTTTTTTTAGACACATATTTTAAATTTGGGTATATTACATTGTTCGTCCTTGAACTCAGCCTCGTTAACCCGTTTGGTACCTCGTTTTGAATATCGGTGGAAATGGTCACGGAAGTGGTCATTATGGTGCATGTTTGGTCACAAGGGATGAACGGTCGTTATGTGTCTGTGTTAGTGATGGGTATTAAGATAATTTCGTATAAAAACATAGTTGCACCCCTGGTCCCTTGTACATAGTTTATTTCTTTTAACCTGTACACTTCCAATATTACACCCAACGGTAAACTTATTACGTTTTTCCATGGAGTCTTCTAAATAGAACAAATGATTCCACTAAACATATACTCCGTAATAATAATTACACAATAATTAATCCATTACTTGATTTAATTCTAACCATCTTTTTATCATTGAAATATTAAATTGTTACACTATTATCCTCTTCTGTCTCTTATCAACACCATAATATATACATATTTGTTCATAGGCTTTTTTACTTTCCCTCCTTCTTTTCTCACTTCCACTTTGCTACTATAACAATTTCCACAATTATTCGTTTTAAAGTGTTACAATATTATCACTTTCCACTTTGCTAATTAATCCATTTCCTTATCACTTTCTACAATTGTTCGTTTTTTCAATTTCACCTCGACTTTCTTACTACTAGTACTAGATACAACCTTATTTTTAGAATGTTTCAAGCCCGATAAGTCTACACTCTTTTTACTAGCATCACGTCCCTCACTAACACCACGATCCAACTTTACCTTCTTACACTCAAGTAACCCACTCTTAGCTTCTTTTAAATCATTCACTTGACCATTACCCACCGACTTATGTTTATTTACCAAAACCTTCAAAGACCCAGTTTTCCTTCGCAATCCGAGATTCTCATTTTCATCAACATCTTCTTTGTCATCTTCATTACTTAAAGACAACCGTAAATCCAACCCATCATCCTCCGTTAAACTTTGACTACTCTTCAAAACCAACACAGGGCTCGTATTCTCCTTATTAAGATCAACATTCACATTATCCCTATTCAACACCATCTTACGTTATTCATCCTTAACATCACCCGTGTCTACCATATCCTTCATTACTTTTTTTTTGAACGGCAAAGATGGAATATATATAAAAAAAAGAGACTAGCAAGACGCTAGAAACTTAAAGTACAATAGAGTCAACAAAGAGAAATACATAACATCAAAAAATGGTAAAATCCCGAGACTTTAACTGCGAGGGAATCAAAAGGGATGAAAAAACTTTTGACACGAAGGCCGACGGATCGGTTTTCACTTCGGCAAAAGAAAAACCCCCCATCCCGGAGGCCGAGCCACCGGTTTTCACTTCGGGATGGATTTTGATGAAACCCCAAACAAGTCCCGAGAGAATGAAGAAAAGAAGAACCATCCTCAAAACCGACGAAGATGCCAAACGAAAAAACCTTGGCGTACAGGTACGCCAACCCAGCGAACTTGAACGCCAGCTTCAGGAAAAAACCAAAAGCAGCTCTAACCATTGCCATTACGCGTGATCGAAAGGGGATACATAAGCCAGTCATTCCAAGATAACTTCATATGGTCCCTATTGTGAAGCCACGAAAATGAAGAGAAACGAACATTATCGAATAGATCACTTTTCCTCAACGGTTGAGAGCTAAACGTGACGCTATTTCGGTATCTCCAAAGCCACCAAAGAACCGAAGTAGTAATAACATAGAACCTGTGTTTTTTCTCTTTAGAAGCATGCCAAGAGATGATCCAATCATTGAAAGAATCCCAAGAAGAAGCTTGAAAAAGAGGAATATCACACCATCTAAAAACGAGCTTCCACATATCGGTAGCAATGTCGCATTCGAAGAAAACATGATTAGCAGATTCAACATTGGCATTGCAAGAAGGACAAGAGATGGCCGGAATATCCATACCACGCGAAGAGAGATTCAATCTATGAGGGAGTCGGTCCAAGGAAAGCCTCCACATAAACACATTGACCTTCCGGGGGATAGATTTATCCCAAGTAGTAGCATGAGCAAGAGTGGGAAGGATATTTTGGTCAATCCTATAACGAGCATCCTTAACGGTAAAAGTACCATTAGGACCAAGACTCCAAGTACAAGTATCTTCATTGACATCAATATTTAGTTGACCGATCTCATTTAACATGTCACATAAATAGGCAAGATTTCTAACACCAAGATTGGTCCGAGACCAATTCCAAGACCATTGCCCATTATTAATACGGTCAATGATAAGACAATCTTTGTCTTGATCAAGATGATAGAGCCGATTGTACCTTGTAAAAAGAGGAGTCTCGCCTACCCAAATATCTTTCCAAAATCGAATACGAGTGCCACAACCTGCTTTAAAACGAAAAGTGTTAGATAAGATAATACCTTTCGAGTGGAGAAAATTGGAGGTTCCAACAATGTTAGCCCAAATGCCCTTGAAGCTACAACCATTTGTATCGAAACCTCCTTCTTGACCATGATAAGCTTTGATGACCTGAACCCAAAGGGCGTTTGGGGAAGAAAGCAACCTCCAACGCCATTTTTGAAGAAGAGCAAGGTTGAAAGCTTTAAGACTGCCAATGTTTAACCCTCCTTTATCGAAAGAATTAAGAATAATTGGCCATTTGACCCAAGCCATTTTGTTTTTATCTTTATTACCACCCCAAAAAAAATTAGCCCGAATTCTTTCCAGGTCTTGAAGGACCGATTCGGGTGCTCTGAAAATCGATAGATAGTAGATACCAAGACTACCAAGCACAGACTTGATAAGAGTCAGACGACCCCCAATCGACAGAAGATTAGCTTTCCAAGAGGAAAGCCTCATATGAAAACGATCAACAAGCGTCTTCCAGCTAGCAATAGACTTCATATTGGAACCAATGGGGAGACCAAGGTAATTGAAAGGGATATCACCTGCAATACAACCAGCATTGCTAGCCATACTTAAAACTTCATCTTTATTAACCCCAATACCATAAATATTAGACTTGTGAATATTAATCTTGAGACCCGAGGCTAGATAGAAAACATGGAGAACACGAATGATATTATCCATGTCTTTAGCATTCCAATCCGTAGTAATGATCACATCATCTGCATAGAAAAGATGGGAAACATTGATAGTAGAATTCTTAATATTAACACCAGTAATCAAACCATTTCCCACTGCTTCCTCAAAAGCATTATGGAGACCTTCCATAACCAAGATGAAAAGGAAAGGAGATAGAGGATCTCCTTGCCTAAGACCACGCTTAATGGAAAACTCAGATGTAGGGCTACCATTAATAAGAATAGAAGCTCTCGAAGAATTGAGACAAGCTTTAATCCAAGAGCACCATTTATTACCAAATCCAAAACTGTCGAGAATGTGAATCAAGTAATTCCAGCTTATGGAATCAAAAGCCTTTTCAAAGTCCACTTTAAAAATGAGGAGCTTCTTTTTTCGTTTTTTATACCACTCAATGATTTCGCTTAGAATAACAGGGCCATCAAGAATTTGACGACCAGCAATAAACGCCGACTGTTCCTTGCTAACAATCTTGTCAATCACTTTAGATAAACGGTTAGCTAAAATCTTGGCAATGATCTTATAGTGTATACCAATAAGCGAAATAGGGCGAAAGTCAGTGATTAAGGTAGGGTTGTTGACCTTTGGGATAAGGGTGAAAAACGAATTAAAAGGGTGAAAAAACGATGAATTATGCCACCATAATCTAGGCATTAAACACAAAGAAGCGCAAAAGAGAATATAACAAAATCATATACAAGATCCTTCTGAATATGCCCAATACTTACTTCACAAACGCAAAAAGATTAACCATCCAGGGCCCGGATCTATACTACTTCCACAATCCCAAACGGCTTCCTTAATTTCCTCAAGGGTAACCTGATCTTCAAGATTTTCTCGATCCATCAATTAAGGGAAGAGAATGAGGAAGGTTAGAAGAAACATAACCATGTGAATCTTGAAGACTTGGAATTTCCTTTTATAGAATTGTACGGAAGGCTAACCTTGATCAAACAGCTTCGGATCACAATTTCCTTCAACCATAATCCCATTGAATCATCTGATCCGCCTTTTTGGTTCTGATGCAGAACCATGGTGAAGAATTTGGAATTGTTCATCCTTCTATATCCCATTTACTGAGCTTTTGAATAATATCCATTGAAGCAAACTTATCGATCGTTATTCATTTCTTAAAGTAAGGACTGAGCGGCTGGCATGGATCAGAATTGTCGGCAGGCATAGACGGATCCTCATCAATCCTTTCCTCCAATGATTAATTTCCTCAAGAGCCACGGTTTTTCTATTATCTTTCCAACGTATTGATGTTGAATGCTCCATTGTTGGATCTATACTTGAGGCGTCAAAACATTTACAAGACATTTGAGATTAGAATCAAGCAATTATTCCCAATCCCTCTATTATGCGGATATCAAAACCATCTCTCAGAAGCCATGAGTTATCCACTTTGAACGGAGTGGGACCCAAAATCATTTTACCAAAGAAGAAGGATAGGTAATGAATCAGACCATAACCTATCGAGAGAATAATCCAACATCTGGGAGCCGAAAAGTGTCACATCTTCCCTGAAATAAGAAGCGATCAAGTTTACTAAGCTTAGTACCTCTTTATTTCATCCAAGTAAAAGAGCGACACCAATGAGGAAGATCGACTAAACTTAAGAATCAATGAAAGATTTAAAAATGCGATCAGCTTCGAAATACTATTAAAGCAGATACCAAAAACCCTTACTATGTTGCAGTTTCTTGACAGACATTCATTGTCTCCACAACATAATAATAGCGGATCCATTATGGAGATGAGCAGTGAAAGTCTGCTAAGATCTATCCATAAGGCAAGTTTAAGCACACAATGAATCTATGTGGGAACACTACAAAGTATTCACCATGAATAACAGACACCTAAACTCTACATCCCTTACCAAATCCCATTGATAATAATAAACGATGTCCCCACCAAAAAAATTCTTAGAGACACATACAATCGCGGAGTTCCCCATATAGAAATAAGACCACCTGAGAGACCACGAGCCATACTACAAGCATAATCAAAAGCATAGTTACCCCACATAGATTTAATTCGAAATAGCTCAAGACGAGTCATTTTTGATTCTTGAATCCCAAGAAAATGCACATTGTGTTTAAGGCAAAGGTCCTTTATCCACATGCGTTTTCTTCTTTTCCTCGTACCACAACTATTTATTGACAAAATATTCATAGATACAATTGTCACGGCATCACCGTGTACAACCGCAACCCACCACCACTTTACACCCACGTCATCACCGTGCACCCCACCATCATCGGATCTGTGTATCCGCCACAACCCACCACCACTGTCGGATCTGTGTTAGTGTGTTAATTGTAGTTTAAGTTTGGTTTTTTAGATGAATGATTTTGTTTGTTTTGTATTGTCCTTGGAAATAAGAAATGAGAGAGGATATTATTTAAGAAATAAGAAATATGATGTTGTTGATAATATACACAAATCAAATATGATCAGTAAAAAAAATGAAGACAAAAGGCTATTAAGAAATAAGAAATATGATCAGTACAAAAAATTAGTTGAGAGTGTAACGAGTAAGATAAAATAAACACAAAGTACTAATGACTATTTATTGCAAATGAAGACAAAAACAAACTTTAGGACCAACGATGTAAGAGTGAAAAATAAAAAAAATAGCTTCAGTAAAAGTTGCTGTTTTGAATTTTGAGTCAGAGACTAATGGTGAAATAATGAAAATTTTGAAATTACAAAAATTGCCCATGGTTAAAAAGTCAAAGTAACGTCAGTTACGTATAACGGGGCTCGAGGGACCAAACGAGTAACAAAAATCGACTTTAGGGATTAACGACATCGACCCCCGTTATTTAGGGACTGAATTCGCAATTGGGCCTGAGTACAAGGACGATCGGTGTAATTTACCCTTTTATTAATTTGATATTTTCGAAGTAGCTCTGTGGTTCTGTGGCATTCATGAAAATTTGAAATGTGGGCCTATTTGGCAGGAGCTTATTTGAAGCTGTAAGCTTTTTGTTATAAAAATAATCTCCTCCAGGACAAGTAACTTTATTTGGATGCATCAACTTCAAGCTTTTATTTTAAACAAGTAGCTACTAAATAAAAAGCTTATTCATGAAGCTTTTAAAATTGTTAGGAGCTGTTAAAACTATAAATTACTAATATACCCTCTGACCATATTATAATCTATTCAAATATGTCCTTTGAAAAAAATTTACATCTTATAATTACAATAAGCAACTAATTTACCAAACACTTTTATTGAAAAAAGATACAGCTTTAGCTCATGTTAACAGCTTTCCAGTTTACAACTTACAACTTACAACCAGTTTTGCCAAACATATCTAGCGTAAAGTTAATCTTTGTGAAAATTTTAAAATTTTGAAAATGAACCTTATAACCATAATAGAAGTCGTCACGACATCGTGTAGCTTATAATATTCCTATAACACAAATATCCTCCCAAGTTATGTCATTGTGTAGGCGATAGTGGGACCCATTTCTTTATCTTTTTTATTTTCTATAAAACTTAATACATTTCATTCAACTAAAATTTAAATATTGTGTTTCAAAAATACGACTTATAATGAAAGTTAACGTACAATATAACAAACCAAGGACTACTGGTGTTAGTAAAAGTCCATTAAGGACCATTCAACATGAATCAAAGTGCTTTAAATATTGAGGGGTTATAATAGGATGGGTGGTCAAAAAGAGCTTATTTTAAAATAGATCTTCAAATGGCTTATGATACTATCAGATAGAGTTTTCTTGAGAAAATTCTATTAGAATTTGGGTTACACAGGAAAATGGTGACTTGGATAATAAATTATGTGACCACTACATCTTTTTCAATCAGTGTCAATGGTGAGTTAAATGGTTATTTCAATGGGGGGAGGAGATTGAGGCAAGGTGACCTTATGTCTCCATACCTTTTCACAATGGTCATGGATGTTTTCACTTGATGGAAAGGAATATCATAAATTATAGATGTTTTCAATATCATTTTGGTTGTAAACAAATGGGATTAACTCATGTCTGCTTTACTAATGATCTGCTAGTTTTTGGTCATGGTGATGGAGACTCTGTGGAAGTTTTTAAAAAGAGATTAGAGGAGTTTGGGAGCGGTCTTCTTCCAAATGTCAATAAAAGCTTTGTGTTTTTTGGGAATATCAGTGATGAAGATAAGAGGAATATTCTTGAAATTCTTCCTTTTTGTGAAAGTTAAAGTTTCAATGAAATACGTTGGTGTGCCTTTTATTACTAGAAGCCTAGGAGTTAAGGAATGCAAAAGTATTTTGGATAAAGCTAGAAGCGGGATATGGAACTAGAAAAACAAATGGTTCTCATATGCAAGAAGGTTACAACTTATTGCATATGATCTTGAATCAATACATGTGTATTGGGATTTTGTGTTTCTTCTCCCCAAGACTGTGATAAATGAAATTAATAAGTTGCTAAAAGGTTTCTTATGGAATCAAGGAGAATTAAGTAATGGAAAATCTAAATTGTCTTGGAAAAAGATTTGTACTCCTAAAGATAAAGGGGGTTATGGTATTAAACATTTGGATGTGTGGAATAAAGCTTTGTGGTAAAACATTTATGGAACATAGCCAGTAAAAAAAGACTCTTTATTAGTTAAATGGATCAATATCTACAAGCTAAAGGGTAAGAGTGTTTGGGAAGTAGAGCATGATCAAATAAACAGTTGGGGGTGGAAAAATATTTTGGAGCTAAGGAATGAGATTAAAGAGCATATGAGGAAGGTTGGAAATGTATGTCAAATCTCTGTATGGTTTGACAAATGGAGTGATTTCGGTGTCTTATTCTCACATCTTTCTTATAGAGCTCTCTATAATGCTAGATTAGCTCATGACTGTACACTTAGAGATATGATTGGTGTTAATGGTTGGAACTGGCATGTGGAAAGATATGAATTGTTTCCTCAAATATGTAAGTTGAGATTACCAATTTTAGACCCTGATAATAATGATAATCTTATTTGGAGAACAAATAAAGGTCATGAAGTGAAGTTTACTGTCAAACAAGCTTACTTGGATCTAACTAGTGACTATCTTATTGCCAAATGGTACAAACTTTCATGGTTCACTCAATGTACTCCAAAGCATAATTTCATTATGTGGATGGCAATTCAAGAGAAGTTACTAACACAAGACAAAATTAAGATATAGGGAGTGTATGACATGATGGTTTGTGCATTATGTAAAAATAATGAGGAATCCCACTCTCATCTATTTTTTGCTTGTCCTTTTTTAAAACATATAAGGGATAAGGTTTAAATTATAATGGAGTACAATGTGATTGCTATAGATTAGGATGACACTATTGAGGAATTGTCTAATAAGTAGAATGATAATAGTATTTTATGCATAGCTAGAAGATTATGTTTTGCTGCTACTGTTTACCATATTTGGCAAGAGAGAAATAACATGTTGTTTAAAGATGAGAGTTCCAAATGGGATAATGTGTTTCATTAGATTGTGTACAATGTTAAACTCAAGCTAATAGGATTCAAAGTTGTCTATACTTTTGCTATTAAAATGTAGAAGACAAGTGGAATATCCAATTTCAAAATGTGATCCAAAAGGTTTAGTATAATGCTCATATGGGGTGTTTGGAGTAAGTGGTTTATTTGTTCTTAATATAATTGTGTAGGTGTAGATGGCTTGTAGTTTGACATGATTATTTTAGGTTTTAAGTATGTTTTCATCACTTTGGGTCTTGGGTGGCAACAGTTTTAGGTGCACATATCCTTTAAGTCTAGAATTTATTGGGTCATAAGGAAGTTTCATGCGGTGGATGCTATGGTTAATAATGGTTACTCACTTTTCCTTTATCTGAGTAATGCAAATGGTTATATATATGATAATTCTGCAAAAATTTAAGGTTTTGACCTCTATTTCAATCTTGTGCGATATGTACAATTTTGATATTCTTGTTCAGTTCATTCAGTGGATGGCCCTGTATCTAGGATTATGTAGCGTGTTTCTATTGGAGTCTAATTCTCATGTATAGATGGCCTTGGGAGGATCTATTTTGAGTAGTTGGTCTTCAATTTAAATATGTTTATTGTAGTCAATAAGGTGGGTTCCCTACTGGGAAGGGTAATGAACTATTGGGCAATGTATGTTGTTTAGAATAGATAGTTGTAAAGAGCTTCTAGGTCCGTTTAATACATTGTCAAAAGGAGGTTAGGTTGGGATTCTCTTAGATGTGATATAGCTGCTAGATGAGGCTTGTTATTTTTGTGGTCCAAAGTTTGCAAGTGAGGTGGTGATGTGTTATAGTGTAGGGTTGTTTTTTATATGATTCAAGTTTTAAATTTATATTTTGCCGATTCAACCAAGAACAACACTTTAACGGGCAGTGTACCCGATCAGTAGTAGTTTCGTGGTAAGTAGGGTGTCGATCACTGAGAGCAAGGTTAAATCTATCAATTTAATTAATATCTTGTTTATCTAATCTATGTTAATTCTATTCTAATCCTATATTAAACCTATGTCAGTCTAAATCCTAATTCTAATGGAAAAGGGGGTTTTCAGCCTGAGAGACTGACACGGTTTGGTTGGTGACTACAATCAATTCAAGAAACTGTTACCCACACAAGCTAATTAACAAAAGATAAAAGAGTGGTCGAACCTTATATAATAAAACTGTATTAACCATTATTAATCTGATTAGAACGTTGGTTTGTTTATTAAGTGCAATGATTTCCTCTCTCGAGGTGGCATATCAATCTTAAGACTTAGGCTATAACAACCCGCAATTTTCATCAATGTAATTATCCATCTATTAAATTAGATGCACTGTATTATCCATCTATTATATACACACCACCTTTATATAGGGAAATTTTTTGTTTTATCTCATTTTGCAACGTAACTTGCATCTCTAAAGTAAACGAGCTCATGCAACCTCTATTAATGCTATATTTATGTTTACCTCATCTAAACATCTCTTAATATCATTTTACCAAGTACATTATCCATTTAACATACTTTTCAAAGCGTTATCTCAAAACAAGCATTAAACGTTAACGTTTATATCAAAGCCCTAATTATATGTAATGTATACATATAAAATGAATGTAAAAGACTTTAAAGCATGTGTACAAGTATCAATGCATAATATTTGAATTATATTTTCTCTCCAAATCAATATACAAATCATTAAAAGCTCAAGGTACAAGTTATTAAGCACACATTCAAATAAGCTCATTTTATTACCGTTTTCATTCTAGTTTCTTACCTCCACTTTAACACAAGGTACAAGCCCTTAATACACAACCTCTCCTAACCCTAATTCATCCTAAACCCTAATCTAAAACCATAAAACCCTAAAACAAAACCCTAAACCTTAATTTTACTTTAACCTTAAAACTAAACCCTAAACCTAAAAATTAAGCCCTAAACCCTAATCCTAACCCCTAAACCTTAATCCTAACACTAATCTTAAACCCTAAACTATCTTAAACCATAACCCTATCTTAAATTTTAAGTCAAAAACCCTAACCCGAAAGCAAAACAAACCCGACACCCCTTTTGATCCATTTTTGACCCATTTTACACCCAAGCTAGCAACCAAGCACCTCTATGACATCACCAAGCAGCCTCCTAAGTAGCTTACAATCACCTCCATCACCTCCTTTCTAAGATACTTGGCCACCAAGCTTGCTACATCACCACCTTGTCATCCTTGTACACGAAACCCTTCTAACAACTTCCACCTTGCCTAGCTATTTTTAGAGCTCACCATACTCATCACCTAGCATCCCTTTGTCACCATCTACAGCTCAAAACCTTAGCCATCAAGAAAACTTGGCCACCCAGGGTTTTCAACCCTATAAATAGCCGAATTCCACACTCCTTTCAAATCACACCTCAAATTTCATCAAACATAACAATGGAGTCTTAAATCAGACCAAGAAGGATCAAGAGAAGTTCCTAAGCTCAGAATAGAAGCCAAGAATCAAGAAAAATGAAGCCTTGAAGTCGTTACTAGGCATATGAACCCGAAAACCCTATTTCGACCTATTTCTAGCTCAAGTAATCTTAGTTCTTATTCTATAAGCTTATAATCTGCATTATAATGTTCATAATACTCTTAATATCATATATGAACTCTTGTTTGAAGCTTTGAATCCTCAAACCCATGTATTTTTGGTAAAAACCCTAAAAACAACCCGTTTTGATTTTCTAGCTAACGAATCCTTTTTCTAAACTTCTGTTACATTAAACCATCTTATTTTAGCTTATACTAATAAGCTATAACCTGCAAATATAATTTAGAATCTTAAAATAACCTTGCATGAGTTTTTGGACTTGTTTTGCAAAAGTTTCCATGCATAGGGGTATATATTGTAACTTTCTAAAATTTATAACTAAAGGGGCTGAAAATGTCATTATACTAAAGTTATAACTATAAGGACCTATTTTGTCAAATTTTAAAGTTAAAGGTTTAAATTATATATACTTTATATATAAAGGACTAAACTTGTAAAAATTTATAAACCAAGGGTATATATTGTAACTTATCATCGACTAGCTTTTGAAAAAACTTATAATCTTATCGTATCACGATACTAGGGAATTTCATGTGAGGGGTTCCAATTGGGTATTTGTTTTGACGAGTTTGCTGGGTTTACGATTTAAAGTGCCCTGGCTCCTCAAACAATACTGCTTGGCCTCTGAATTATGATAGCCCGAATAGTGATACAATATTCCATAAATTAGACAAATCAAAGTAATACATGAAACTTTATGAAGTTTTGAAACATAAACCATCACACTAAGACTTGACATATTACCCTCAGGTTGCATGACGAGACCGTTACTTTCATTTGATATACTAAACTTTCCCGCCCGGGTAGATAATATCGTACTACCATACAGACGCATTTCTCTTGATATACTTTTGCCATCAATCAGACTTCCCTGTACTGTTAAGGTGAGTTCATAGCCTCACTTTTAAATCTCTTGAATGTTTTCATAAACCCGTGAGGGGGATACATACTACAATCTATGAATACAAGTGTTTTCTAAATGTATGCTATCATAATATATATTATTGCTTGTGATCTAAGTCCTTTTATGCCAAAAGATCCCACTATCATGGACCATTAATCACTTGCGAGTGAACACGAATATGGTGAATAGGCCTATTGGGATTGACGAATCCCGTTTGTGTTAGCTGGATAGGTAACCAAACGCACTATATTTGAATCTCATAGGTATATGACAATTACCTACACCGGGGGCCATTATCATTATATATATCATTATTGATATATATACAAGTCAGTTTGTGTGCCATGTGCTTAGACGCAATAATACATTATTAATATTGTTTTCTATGATAATTGTATTCGTTGCAATTATTACCATCATATTAACTTGTATTCAACCATTTCAAACACTTTTGGGTGTATAACAACGTAACCCTATTGAACTTGCATTCAAACTATTTACTATAAACCTATGAATTTCACTCAACCTTTGTGTTGACTTTTTAGCATGTTTATCTCAGGTAATTAAGCAACTATGACACGGAGTGGCATGGACTGAAGATGGCTAAATTGTTATCATTCAACTTTATGTTTTCCTGTAGATTTTGGGACCTCTCTTTTGTAAAAACTCTGATGAATAAATGAATGATAACAACTTTTTTCCAAAAACGTCTCTTTATGAGTCATTTTCTATGATTATGACTGTTGTACTATGAAGTAATACCCCAGATTAGCTTTCGCTGCTATATGTATCAAAATGGGGGTGTTACAGATTGGTATCAGCGCCATGGTTATAGAGAACAAGGTTAAAACCTTAACTATAACTACTTTTCTTCTTCTAGCCAAGAACGTCCTCCGTGCCACTGCATTTCCCGAATAATATGTAAAGATACATAACCACTATAGTATTATATAAATAACTTATGTTATTTACTCTGGGTTGTTACACAGTTATGTCTTCATCCAACCACCCTATTATCGTCCCATCCGATTCTGATATTGAAGGATGCTTTTTCCTCTACCATATTGTTTCCAGACATATTTCCCAGCCAAGCTACCGGGAAACACTTCTTTTGACTCTTCAAATGATTTGACTAAGTATCTTTTGGCCACACTAGTCTTCTCACCTTTACATGATGATCCGTATATGGAAATCATGCAAGCATATGATGCCATTAGTCCACCATAAAGTTATTATTCCACCCCCCAACTAATTTGCCCTCCTTCTCCAGTGTTAGCACTCATCAACAAATGTTTTGACTTGCTTGATATTTCTTTCCTCCGAATGGGAGATTTCACCACTAAAAGAACACTGAGACTCCCGTTGAAATCTTCCCATTCCTATATCCTCCATCTTCCTCGAGTAGGATTTCATCACTAGTTAGATCAACTAACACCACACCACACAGGACTATACCTTTGTTTAAGTCTATCTTCGCAGTGTTAGATAACTCATTATGGATCATACCACGACACTTAGGAAGTAAACCAGTCTTCGAGGAATCTAAAGAGTCTGATGCTTGTTTAAATGTTCATTCCTGAAAATCTTAAAATTCCAAATTTCTTTGTTATATCCTACAATGTAATACCAAAGGATGTGTATTACTTTGTTAGAACTTGTATCAAAATAAGAATCCATACAATATGATTTTAATATCACCATTGTTAAAAATGCTTAAAGTTAAAAAATAAGCATTGCATTTTTCAATGATTGTGATATCTTTCTTTTTTCGTCTGTTTATCTTATGTTGATAGGAATGCTCCCAAAAGGAGTCACATTGAAGAGCAACCCGCCCATGATCTACACGTTGCCAGTAAGAAACTAGTTGTGACAGGTACTGCAGCGGGCTCTCAAGAGAGCACAAAGTCTTGCAACACATGCATAGTACATTTTAGGTAATCCGCAAGACAGGAATAACCGGACCTTAATGGAACTTTGTATCAAAAACAGGGGGAAACTATAAAGAGTTCATAAATGTCCAACCTTTCTACTTCAAATGAATTGGAAGGAGCAGTTGACTCATTCGCTTGGTCTTTGACACGGACTGGGGTCAGTATTTTTCGTTAGTCAAGTGTGCCGAGGAAACAAGTAACATTTGCTATGGTACCCTGACTGATAGCCTTTATCTTGGTGGAATGCTACGCCCTAACTAGGGAATAGATTTAAGGGAAATCAGGGATCACTTGGACTGAATTGAAGGCTCTTACAAATAAATATTGTCCTCAATAACTGAAGTCAGAAAAAAAGGAAGATAAACTTTTACAATTTGACTTGTAAAGGAAATGATTCTTATAACTTACTTTGAAGATTTCAAGATATTAGCAGTCTTGTGCCCAAAACATTGATACAACACACCCCGCGAAGAGTGAAGAAAACTCCTGGAAGCTTTTTCATCGAGGATTTCCCAGAGTATTTAAAGGAAATGTTACCGCCTTAAAGCCTCAAACTTTGGAGGAAGTCATTACCATAACCCAGAGGTTGATGGATCAGGTAACAAAACACAATTCTGAGCAAGGAACCAATGATCACATAACGACAAGTTTGTTGATGAATTGAAACACCCACGCGTAGACAACAATACCCCAATATCCGCAAAACAACTAATAACCACTCCACTATCACAACATCAACAAAAACTACCATAGATTAACGCAACAATAACAAACCGTCATAATGTTCACCACCACCGCAGAATAGGACGGCAAGATTCCACTTCAGGGCTTATTCTACCAACAATGGGTTTACTGGAGGAAACCGTCCCTTTGCTTGTTAAACAGTATGCACCCTACATCACATAAGACCTTGCTCTGTTTGGTGTCAGACTTGCAATAAGGTAGGTCATCTGATCAGGAACTACAGAAACAAAGGACCAGCCACTAGAAACAACCTACAACCAGTATCCATAACTTATAATGCCTGTGGAGAGAAAGGGAATTATGCAAATCAATGCTCAAAAGCATATCAAACAGGGCCTCATAGTGCCTAACATTACATAAGAGACAAGATTGCTTTTGTTATATGTTAGGATTTCTACCCTTAGAAACAATCTATCGAGGATTTTCAAGTTCGCCACCAGTTATATATGATAGGTTCTCGTGAAACCCACATAATAAGTTTAAAATTCCCCATACATCCAAGCTATCTATACTGTCAGTTATGTACTTGTTTCTTGTATCCTACCATGGACTACGTAGTATTAAGTCGTCAACACTGGTAAGTTTAATTGCTGTATGATATGTATAGATATATGTTTATCCATGAAATTATAAAGTGGTTAATTCCGTTAACGCCTTGATGTCTGATGATGTCAAAAACATGACATCGTTTGTCAGATCCTTTTAGTTCTATTATATTTCAACTCTGAATAATTGCTCTCTACCTTTGTAATAAACTTATGCATACATATACATATAGTATCCCGATCTGCTAATAATGGCGGAATCCTGTGCAATCTAAATGTTGTCTCATTATCTCGTTTCCCGTGTGGCTTCGTTAGGTATTTTGAAAAATATGTGTCAAATCATTATTCTAGCACTTCACCAATTTTTGATACGTTTTGTGCTTAAGTGAGGTTGTTTGTTTTTTATTTCGTCTTATTGATTATGTGTAAATTTAGGACGCTTTCTCTTCTTGATAATAAGTGAAATTATAATTAATCCGATCTATGATTAGTTTAATTCGCAGTTACCCAAGGTTCGATGATGCACATCTTTTTCGTAAGTTGATCCTTTTGTATGGAGTTGGCGTTAAGTATATGACAATTGTGATCCGTTTTGTTACGATTATGACATTTCACTTTAAGTCATTGACTTAAATAATGTGTCGTATTATGTGACCTCATATAGTTGTAAATCATCTGAACTTTGTTACACTTCTATCACTTAGACTAAATCTCGGGACATAGAGATTCCTTTAAGGGTGGGGAGTCTATTAACATACCCGCATATTTTCAGTCAATGTAATTATCCAGTCTATGAAGATTAGATTGCAACTGTATTATTCTATCTAATTATATATACACCACCTTTATGCCGGGGTAAAAACTTTAAGGTAAAAATATACCATTTTGGTCAAGCCGCACTATAACAACCCGCAATTTTCATCAATGTAATTATCCATCTATTAAATTTGATGCACTGTAATATCCATCTATTATAAATATACCATCTTTTTAAAGGGAAATTTTTGCTTTATCTCATAATGCAACGTAACTTGCATCTCTAAAGTAAACGAGATCACGCAACCTCTATCAATGCCATCTATATCTATGTTTACCTCATGTAAATATCCTAATATGTCAAGTTAATATCTTAATATCATTTTACCAAGTACATTATTCATTTAACGTACTTTTCAAAGCGTTATCTCAAAAGAAGCATTAAACGTTAACGTTTATATCAAAGCCCTAATTATATGTAATGTATACATATAAAATGAATGTACAAGCCTTTAAAGCATGTGTACAAGTATCAATGCATAATATTTGAATTATATTTTCTCTCCAAATCAATAAACAAATCATTAAAAGCTCAAGGTATAAGTTATTAAGCACACATTCAAATAAGCTCATTTTACCACCGTTTTCAATCTAGTTTCTTACCTCCACTTTAACACAAGGTACAAGCCCTTAATACACAACCTCTAAGCCCTAAAACCTAACCCTAATTTGTCCTAAACCCTAATCTAAAAACCTAAAACCCTAAACCCTAATTTCACTTTAACCTTAAAACTAAACCCTAAACCTAAAAATTAAGCCCTAAACCTTAATCCTAACCCCTAAACCTTAATCCTAACACTAATCCTAAACCCTAAAATATCTTAAACCATAACCTTAACTTGAATTTTAAGTCAAAAACCATAACCCGAAAGCAAAACAAACCCGGTACCCCTTTTTATCCATTTTTGACCCATTTACACCCAAGCTTGCAACCAAGAACCTCTATGACATCACCAAGAAGCCTCCCAAGTAGATTACAAGAACCTCCATCACCTCCTTGCTAAGATACTTGGCCACCAAGCTTGCTACATCACCACCTGGTCATCCTTGTACCCAAAACCCTTCCAACACCTTCCACCTTGCCTAGCTATTTTTATAGCTCACCATACTCATCACCTAGCATCCCTAAGTCACCATCTATAGCTCATAAACCTTAGCCATCAAGAAAACTTGGCCACCAAGGGTTTTCAACCCTATAAATAGCCGAATTCCATACTCCTTTCAAATCACACCTCAAATTTCATCAAACACAACAATGGAGTCTTAACTCAGACCAAGAAGGATCAAGATAAGTCCCTAAGCTCAGAATAGAAGACAAGAATCAAGAAAAACAAAGCCTTGAAGTTATTACTAGGCGTACAAACCCGAAAACCCTATTTTGACCCATTTCTAGCTCAAGTACGCTTAGTTCTTGTTCTATAAGCTTATAATCTGCATTATAATGTTCATAATACTCTTAATATCATATATGAACTCTTGTTTGAAGCTTTGAATCCTCAAACCCATGTATTTTTGGTAGAAACCCTAAAAATGACCCGTTATGATTTTCTAGCTAACAAATCCTTTTTCTAAATTTCATTACGTTAAAACATCTTATTTTAGCTTATACTAATAAGCTATAACCTGAAAATATCATTTAGAATCTTAAAATAACCTTGCATGACTTTTTGGACTTGTTTTGCAAAAGTTTCCATGCATAGGGGTATATATCGTAACTTTCTAAAATTTATAACTAAAGGGGCTGAAAATGTTATTATACTAAAGTTATAACTATAAGGACGTATTTTGTCAAATTTCAAAGTTAAAGGTTTAAATTATATATACTTATATATAAAGGACTAAACCTGTAAAAATTTATAAACCAAGGGTGTATATTGTAACTTATCCTCGACTAGCTTATGAAGAAACTTATAATCTTATCATATCACGATACTAGGGAATTTCATATGAGGGATTCCATTTGGGTATTTGTTTTGACGAGTTTGCTGGGTTTACGATTTAAAGTGCCCTGGTTCCTCAAACAATATTGTGGCCTCTGAATTATGATATCCCGAACAGTGATAAAATATTCCATAAATTAATCAAATCAAAGTAACATGTTAAACTTTATGAAGTTTTGAAACATATACCATCACACTAAGCCTTGACATATTACCCACAGGTTGGGTGACGAGACCGTTACTTTCATTTGATTACTGAACTTTCCAGCCCGAGTAGATAACATCGTACTACTATACGGACGCATTTCTCTTGATATACTTTTGCCATCAATCAGATTTCCCTGTACTATTAAGGTAAGTTCATAGCCTTACTTTTCAATCACCTGAATGTTTTCATAAACCCGTGAGGGGGATACATGCTATAAACTATGAATACAAGTGTTTTCTAAATGTATGCTATCATAATATATTATTGATTGTGATCTAAGTCCCTTTATGCCAAAAGACCCCACTATCATGGACCATTAATCACTTGCGAGTGAACGCGAATATGATGAATATGCCTATTGGGATTGACGAATCTCTTTTGTGTTAGCCGGATAGGTAACCAAACGCATTATATTTGAATCTCATAGGTATATGGAAATTACCTACACTAGGGGCCATTATCAGTATATATATCATTATTGATATATACATAAGTCAGTTTGTGTGCCATGAGCTTAGACGCAATAATACACTATTAATGCTATTTTCCATGATAATTGTATTCGTCGTAATTATTACCATCATATTAACTTGTATTCAACCATTTCAAACACTTATGAGTGTATAACAACGTAACCCACTATTGAACTTGCATTCAAACTATTTACTATAAACCTTGAATTTTACTCAACCTTTGTGTTGACTTTTTAGCAAGTTTATCTCATGTAATTGAGCAACTATGGCATGGAGTGGCATGGACTGAAGATGGCTAAACTTTTATCATTTAACTTTATGTTTTCCTGTAGATTTTGGGACATCTCTTTTGTAAAAACTCTGATGAATAAATGAATGATAACAACTTTTTTCCAAAAACGTCTCTTTATGAGTCATTTTCTATGATTATGACTGTTGCACTATGAAGTAATACCCCAGATTAGCTTCCACTGCTATATGTATCAAAATGGAGGTGTTACATAGGCGTTACATCATCCTAAGACCTAGACACGTTAATTCTGTCAATTGCTCGGTCGTGACGAGTATTCTGTCATAAGCTTGGCAAGGATACACATCTCCACCACTAAAGCCAAGGAGTAACAAGTTTATAAAGTTAAATATGGGTTTTTTGTATGGAAAGGCGTATGGTTGATTACTCTAACTAATCTTTCATCAATACCAATGTTCCAGGAGGGCGACAAAACTACACATACACACCTGAATCCACGGGATAGACACATGTGACTGCTCATTCCTACCTCAAAAAAGCTAAAGATTAGGACTAGTAGAGTAATTTAGGGTAGGAACCTTCTAACTTTTACCAAAAGTCGTAAACCAACGTGGCAGCTGAGACATGCATACACACACGAATCCACTGGATAGACATACACGCTCGATCACATCCCCGTTTGAGTAAAAACAACGGCTAATCATCAGGTGAGAGGGAAGTAAATTGTTGTTAAATAAAAATCAAGAAACAAATAGATTTAGACTAAGATACAAGTTGCTAGACACTTATTTTCCTGATCGTTATTATGTCAAAGACACTACTATTTACAACGTCTTGATCATAGATCAAAAACAACAACCTAAGTTGGTGTTCCCATTACGGTCAACCTCCCAATCATCCCAAAACTTTACATACTCTAAAAGGTAAGTGGCGATATCTTCCACTTTGTACAATACTCTACATCGTTGATTTTTGTCGACGTATCAACGAATAATTGATTATTCGTATAATTCCTTTGGTAATGCTCTTTCGCGAAACGATTATCTTCAAAGTTTATTTCTCTCTCTTTTTTTTCTTGCAATTTTTCTCTTTTTTTTATTTTTTTACTAACTAAACTTTAAATCTCAGTGTAGTTTCACCATCTTCACGATCATAATAATTCCGGATAATTCCTTCGGTAATTTCTTCGTTCTTCGGATTCACCATTAATTGTGAATGTAGTAAAATCACATGAGCTTTGAATACTAATATACATTTACATTTACAATGTATAAATTTCCAACCGCACCAAAGATAGAAAATGACACAAGACTCGAGAAATACAGACTTTACACTTTAAGCAACTAGCAACTGTAAATTAAACTTAATCTAATAGGGTAGGTTAAGTTGTAAGGGTGTAATGAAACAGATAATTAGTGTAAATTCCTAAAGGATTGGCTCTACAGGTTGTTCTAGTAGATCATCACTCTAAAGATAAGAGTGGAAGGGTTTAAACTAGAGGTTAACTAACCGGTGTAGTTAGTTAATAAACAACATGTATAGGCAATTTGGTTGTAATCCTAAGATTTACCAATTTAAACAAGTTACTCCAATTAAATCCACCATACTCATTATTGTGGTCTCGAATAGATATATCGAGCCAAGTTCTAAAGTCTACAACATCACCGGCACACTCATATTTTGTGGAATTTGGGTAAATATTTGGAAACAGAAAGGTTAAATCCTCACAATATCTATCAAGGGTTATTGTGTGCGGGTTATGTAACATGTAATTTGACAAAAGTATGCTTAAATTTTTTTAAAATTTGAGCATAATTTAAGACTTTTATTGTGAAAAATAGGACAAGTAAACATTCTAATTCCATCCCCCTACTTGAATTATACAACGTCCTCGTTGTATATGTAAAACATTAAATACGGGAATTTAAAAAGAATTAAAATGAGAAACTCCCCTGATATTTGCTTGGTAGATTCTCCAAGTTGCGTTTATGTGCAAGATCGTGTGTTGAACAGCGGTCTTGAGGTTTTAAGACTCCAACACTTTAAGATTTCTAGATTTGTAAATTCTCCACCAATATTCGTCGATATTTCCTTCACGAGGTCCTTTGTAAAATATAGGAAAAACAGGTGCAGTCCTATCTTGGTATCTACCGTTAATTTAAACTAAACTTAAAAACAAACTAAATACGGGTCAGACTGTGGATACGGCGTATCAAGTAGATGAATACGACGTATTCGCAAAACTGACAATAATGTTTTTAAAGTGCATGAAAAATAAAGACTGATAACGTCCAGACATTCAATACACCGTATGGTATAGGGCGGATACGCCGTATTGAAGTCTGGGAAGACAAACTCGATAATAACATTTCAGGTTGTCTCCTGGGAAGCACTTTTGTTTACAGCGAAGTCTGTTAGACTTTTCATCAGCTTCTCTTTTTACTCCAACTCATGCACACTAATGTGCCCGCGTGTAAGCCATTCTTCCATTGACGGAACTCAAATAAAGTCGGGTCCTAGATTCAAAACTCCTTTGTAGAACCCCTTAAGCTTTTGGTATGCATGCGAGATTCCGTTTATCTTA
>BQNB010106311.1:0-19307 GCA_026074375.1 Tanacetum coccineum | reverse complement strand
ATTTTAAACGACTTTTTGTGTCGTTCTTATATATCTTGTGCTATTGATCTTGAAGTAACACGCCCTGGACCCTTATTCCGCTGCGACCCAATTTGGGGGTGTTACAACTAACGGGCTTAATTATACGTGCTAAGGACTAACGGTGTAAAGCGTTTTCAACAAAGAGGGTTAACTAACCAACAAAGGACGAACTTTGAAATTATATTTGAGTTCAGGGACTGCATGTGCCAACATAGAATTATAGTTTAATAATAAAAAATTTCCCTCCAAACAGTCGTCTTGTTCTTTTTAAATTTCACAAATGATAACGTTTTTGTTTTTACTCTCGCGGAGTCGTACGGTTATCATCGGTAAAAAGTAAATACACCATGTTGATTGAAAAGGATCACGATCACAATGGTATAGGTTAGATGTCCCGTAATGAACGTCACCCGAACTCGAAAAACCAAAATGGCTTAAAACATGTAGAATTTGTTCCTACTATTTGAGTAGTTCGGTTCCTTATGAAAACGAGTAGTTCGGTTAGGCTTGGCGAGTTAATTGTTCGGTTCCTACTTGAAACCAAGTTGTTCGGTTGCAAGTAGTTTGGTTGACAACACTTTTGAGTTGTTCGGTTGCAAATAGTTCCTGAGTTGTTCGGTTGACACACAAAAGTAGTAGTTTGGTTATCAAGTTTTTGAGTTGTTTGGTTGCAAGTAGTTCCTGAATTGTTCGGTTGACACACAAAAGTAGTAGTTCGAATATCAAGTTTTTGAGTTGTTCGGTTGCTTCATGTTGTACTATCGTCCTTGTCTTCTTTCTTCAATACCGCGTTCAAACAAAGCAACCCAGAATAAAACTCTAAAATAAGCTCGGTTTCTACAATAATAAGCAGTTAAGCCAACGAAATAAACTACAATAATTAGACGACTGAATAAACTGCAAATAAGCTCAAAATAAACCGAATAAGCCGAGACAACAGACACCCATGAAACCTTTTTGACAATAAACTAAAACCCCAACCCAACGTGCATAAACGACTTATATAAAAAATTGTTTTCCTACTTAGTATGATTTGAAAGAGTTAAAAAAATAAGCCACAATGACATTTGAAAGTAAGCCACAAAATTATGTTGACTACAGAGTAAGCCCAGAATGAAAGTTTAAACAGTAAGCCCAAAGCAAACGTTTGTGAATTTGAGTAAACGTTTGTTAAAAAATTTAAACTTTGACCAAATAATTTACTAACAAAAATGAAGCCGAGTGATTAGTAGCTTATAAATAAGCCGAACCAATAAGCTGACAATACCACAATGAAATAAAAGCACTTAACCATAACGAAAAACTAAAGCCACCAAGATAGAACCATGGCTCTTGATACCAATTGAAGGAAATTAAATTTCACACACTTAGTAATTTAGAGAGAGAAAGATAGAGAGAAAGTGGATGGGAGAACACACTCAAAAACACACACAAGATTATGAGAAAATGCATTTAACCAACACCATCTCCATGTGTAGAGAGGGTTAATATACTTACATGAGATGGGCCAGGCCAGGATTTCCTTGGGCTTTCTATAAGCTGGCCCGGTTAGCTTACTAATTATTACATAATATTGTCTAACTATTACAAAGGCTCGTGAGATCGATAATGGTCGTCACTTCACTAAAAATTGAATTCCTAACACATAAAGAAGGTACAATTCTGACCAGATTACAAATGACTCAACATAAAATCAAAAAAATCTATTTCTTCTTTAGACCACGGACCGTGGTATCCCAATCATCACATATAGTCTATATATTTTCATAAATATCCTGACCTCATACACATCATCATCATTATATGGGTCGTAGTCATCATCCACTGATGTTTCTCTTAATTATTGTTCCAACAAGCTTTTGGTACCAAATCCAAACCCCATCGGTTTTGATGCCAGATAACTTGAAATTTCATTATCAACTTGTTAAAATGTATCCTCGCTACCTGTATTACCCGAATAATAAACTTTTTCAAGAGGTTTCCCATCATCATCCACATGCACCAGTATACCCTCCAGCATTTGTTTTTCAAAGGCATTAATCATTTATGTTATAGGGGTAGTACTTTGTATTGAAATAAAGATCTTGATTGATGATTAATGTGTGTAAATAAAGGTGTATTTAGTGTGTGTTTAGAGAGAGAATTTTGGTAACTTGTCTTTTGATTGTTAGATTTTAATACATACAATCTTGACTTGTGATCTCCACTTATTGAAATAAACTAACCCTCTATTTATTGCCTAATTAGAGAGTAACTTTCATAACTTAACATTTCTAGTCCCTATACTTTATACAAGTACATTCAAGTAGTTCATTTCTTTATTTCTAACATTTTCCCCCTAAATGATATACTTCAGAACTATCCTTATTCTATTTTTGATGACAACTTCTTCCTTATGCTTGAACACTTTATTCTGAAGTAGTCCGTCAATTTCTTTTTCTTTGAAGCTCGAACACACCGAGAATTCTATCATGAAAGCTGAGGACGATATTGTAGCACTTTCTTTGTCTTTGAAGGTATCAACTCTACTTTCGAACTCAAAGTTAGCATTCTCAAAAGCTATATTGATCTTCTTTTAGCAACTCGAATCTTTAAAAGCTTGTATGAAATCTTTATCTCTTGATCTTGATCTTGAAGGTAGATTTCAAAACATAATGTTGCTGACGAAATATCTTGAACAAGATGTATTGATTTGAGCATTTCTTGTTGAAGACTTGAACACTTGAACACTTGACGTTTTCCTTGAATCTTTATACCCTTTTAGCTCCCCCTCAATCCAATATCTATCTCTTGAAGTAGTATACTTGATTGCTTGAAGACAATGTTGATATTCTTGAGAAGTAAATCCATGCAAATGTCAAACTGGCTATCTTTGATCGATCTTTGAAATTAATGACATACTATAGCTTATTCAAAACACTTGATGAAGTAACCTCAATCACGAATACGAATCTTATCTTCTTAATCAAACTACTTTTATCACTATGATTTCTCTAACTCAACTTCTTCACTTATATCCTCCCATGATTAACGACCAAAATGATTTTGTCCCATAATATCTTTAAATTCCTCTTATACATTCCCCTCTTTATATACTTAGATGTATTTCTTAATTTCAACCAAATTCTATGCTTATATCTTCTCCCCTTCTTATATATGAAAAATACTAAGCTTATATCTTCTCCCCCTCATGATGACTATGATTCATCGTGATCATCATGACCATATAAGCCCCAAAATAAGCTCCGGGTTAAGAATCACTTGAAGAATATTCTTTGAAACCGTGAAATTGAAATAAAAAATCATAACATTTTTTCTCATAAGAATCAAACACTCTCCCTTTACTATAAACATACTCCCCAAAATAACCCGTAAGCTTCCTCAAACCAGCAAGCTTGATTACAATCATTCCCGTGAAGGTTGAGAGACTAATTTTGATGTTATGAAAATCGTTGATGATATCATGTTTATAAAAGTTAGAGATGAAGTTCATACATCATAAAATCATGCTTCGAAAATTTTCGATGGATTTATTTGAAAAATATGATCAAATCAACATCTTAAGGATAAGGATGCAGAAATATGACTATAAAATCTAAAGAAGCATTGATCTCTTGAACTTAGTGTAAAACAACCATTCAATGATAAAATCAAAGAATTGTTGTTTTGTGTTTTCGAAAACAAATTCCGAAGAAACACATAACACCTAGATCACATAGATTACTAGATAACACATATTTGAATCATTAAACAATCATTTTTAAATAGTGACCTACATTCAGTGTTGGCATGATGTTAGCATTGGTAGGATTTCCGTTCAATCATTGTGTATACTAATTGATAGTATCTATGACAGCTTAGATTTTAGCAGGTTAGTTAAAGCCTGTATAATTCAGTTTATGTGTGTCATTATGTATTTTATGTGTTATATGTGTATGAGATAGAAGTACATGAGTGATGAATCATGGTACTTGAGGAAATGAAATCATTTGAATGCTTTGCGTAGTTTCAAATATCATGTACGTAATATTCTGTGTACGTACTATGTATATGTAATTCATATTATATATATTAGTTTAGTATTTTATAGATTGTAGAGTACTTTCTATTTTTAAAAATAGTTAGAATCGAATGTTAGTTTGAAAACTAGTTAGAAAATTCAAGGTTTAGCAAAATAATTAAAGGTTTTTACTTAGAATTAAAGTAAATGTATAATAAATAAATAAAAGAAAAAAATAATAATTAAAAGGGTGGTTGTGTGGATCGGCCGAACAACGGAAGAAAAAAAAAGGGAAAGAATCCCAATTTGATTACAACTTGTTTTTGGTAATTATCTTTTCCTAAGCCTATAAATACAAATCATAACTTAATCAAAAATCACTTTTTTCTCCTCTTCTCTCTCCTTGGCTGGTCGAACAACACAAAGAACAAAGGGAAACCCAAAATTTTTTAGGGTTTTGATTTTCAAGAGTTAAGGTAATGTTTCTAAATACCTTTTCAATTCAATTGATTTTATTTAACGTAACAATCATTAAAGATGGATTAGGTTATTGTAAATAATCTGTAATTAAGAGGTTTTGATCATCAAAAATCGTTTTAGGGTTATGGGTAAGTTAATTAGGGTTAATTATGCAATATTCGAAATAGAAATCTGGGCAGGATATTAGGTCATCTTGCGAGAGCCATATCTCGGTTATACGGATAACTTTTATTGATTTTCTGGAGCCTAAAATTAACTACAGAGAGTCTACTTTCCAACCCAAGTAGTTTCATGAATTAAAAGTGAGTGAAAGTTAGTTAAATTAATCAAACATGATTCGTTGTCAAAACTGAGTTTTCAGGGCAGATTCTGAGACGTGTTTGTGAGGTCAAAAACCATATCAAAACGTCTTTTTAATTAATGGGATTTCTACAGTAGCAATTTCATGATGTTTATGGTTCTTTAGAATTTTTGTAGAGTTTTTCTAAGTGTTTAAATGGGTCTGCTCAAGCTAAACTTTTTGAAGGTCAAATCAGGTCAAATTCTGGACACTTTGTGATGTTGAATTTTTATAAAATGGTTACACTCACTATTATTTTTATCCAAAAATCATAGAAGCTCACAACTCATTGGGGAGCTATGGGATGTGAGGAGAAGAACCAATTAGATGCTTAAGTATTTTATTTAGAGTCATCTTGTGACAATAAAAACTGAGTAAAAAAGCAGAAAGTTGAGAAGTAAAGTTTGTGAGGTAATTTGAGGTTAGCAAGTATGAGGAGTATATAGAAGAGTTGAATCAAGATAGGATATATAGTATCCATCATTGTGATTGTTACATCAACTTGGGTGTGTGACCTAATCGATGGTAACATATGTGTGTATTGTTTTGTTTAGATTCTTTGCAAGATTAAGTGAAGGAATTGGAATTTGCTTTGCATCGGGTAAGTTTTACAGTCTCACTTTTTACTTATATTTTAGGATGGAAATGATGAAAAACTGTTTTTAAATTATGAACCGTGATATGTGTTTTTAAGTGTCAAACTATATGATTTCTATGTGCTATTGCTTTGTGATATAAATTGTGGTAAGGCATGTGTATGTGAGGATGACATGACCTTGTATGAGACCCGAAGGGACTTAACTAGTCAAGTGGGCCAGTCTTGCGCGAAGATATTATGGGACGGAGGGGTACGATCCACCCTAGATAAATGTGAATTTACTTTGTGATAGAATAGCCATGCATATATGTTCGTAAATATTGTTTTTGTTGATCGCGGTGTCATAAGTGAGTCTTAAACCTGTAACTCTCACCAACAATTATGTTGACGTTTTAGCATCATTTTTAGGTGAGCAAAACGTGTGAAGAGTAAGGAAGAGGAGTTAGCTGGACCATAGGCTTGCATGTGGAGTCTATGATTTATCGGTTTTTTTATTTTCAATTGAACTTGTCATGTTTTGTTCTTCATGTAATATATGTTGGACTTTTGTTTTGGGTGTTGTCATAACACGCTTTGGATCTAAAAGTTTATTGAAAGTCATATTTAGTTTTCTTTATTTTGACGCCTTGTGTTGTGATGATGCCTATTGATCATGCCTTACGATTCCGCCTTGGCGGGGTGTGACAGATTGATATCAGAGCCAGGTTATAGATAACTAGGTGGATTGGCCTAGACTATAACTATGAACCTTCATATAGACGCATTTTGGAACAATGTGCTTGTGTGTACGTATGTATAATATATTTTATGTATATATTTTGATGTTCTAATTGCCTATTCGTTTACTATTTTCGTAGTAAGAATATATATATATATATATACATATATATTCTATATATATTATATATATATGTATATATATATATATATATATATATATATATATATATATATATATATATATATATATATATGCTAGTATTTATATTCTTCATCGCTAAGTATCTGATAGAGCTTATACTCTTTCTTATTTATAGAGTTATGTCTCCCTCAAAGCGTAAGTTTCGTTGGGGAATCATGCGTTCAACTAGGATTAAGCGTTATATTGATCCAATTTCTGGCTGTAAGATATGGCGTATACTAACCGTATAATGTACCAGTATAGCCCATCCCGACTTATATCTGTGTTAAAGTGAGAAAAAGAGTAGACTATAAAGAAAGTAGGTGACCAAACGATTGGAGTGATTCGGAAAAGAAGGATCGACAAGGAAGGAAATGTTTCTAGGTTTTGAAGAATACCACACCTCAGATGAAGAAGAAGAGTTTAGTGAGCACCCTCCTTACAACAAATATGGATTCGTGGATCATCTACAGCTCCAAATAGAAGACCAAAGGAACAAGTTTGCACCTTACCCATTACCACCATAAGAAGGCAATATGAATGGTTGGTTGATTGATGATGCTAACGATTTAGACCTTGAGTCTACGGCTAGTAATCACCATGTGCTTGACGTGGAAGACAATTGGTGGGAGTGAGTCAACCTCATACCCGACTACTCGTGCATCGATTTGAATTTTAAGATGTTTGTGTTTCTTTCTATCGTCTTGAACCATGTTGGGAATATATACATCACTTACATAGATCCTCCATAGACTTTCTCATAGCTTTAAGGTTTTGTAAACCCTAGTACTTTTGAGTACTCGTATTATTCAATCAATAATATTAAGGCTTGTTGGTTATTCACTGTTCCATTCCATTACCATTGTTATTCTTCTTAAACACTAAAGGTTAGATTCCGCATAGCCTTTGGTGAAACACTTCAACAAAGTTTCTCACATTATTATCTTGTGATTACCAAGGTAATAATAACCTTATAACCTAAGGCAGTAGATCTAGAGTTTTGGGACTCAACAAGTGGTATCAGAGCTTGTTGAGAGACTTTGATCTAAGAAGCATAACATTCCAAACTTCTCAATCACAAACAGAAATGGATCCCTATGTTACATCCACTCCCAATTCCACAAAACTTCCAATCCTTGACACTGGTAAATTTGAACAATGGAAGTTTAGAATACAACAGTACCTACAGCATGAACACTATGCTCTATGGGAAGTCATAGAGTTTGGTGACTCATATAGAGCTCCTGCACAAGATAAAAGTGTATCTGGTGAAGCTACTCCATCATCAAGGAGCAAGGGAAGGACTGTGGCTGTAACAGCTGAAGACATGCAAAAGAGAAGAAATGATGTCAAGGCAAGAACTACTTTGCTGCTGGCTCTCCCTGATGAACATCAGTTGAGATTCAGCAAGTATGAAACAGCCAAGGAATTATGGGAAGCAATACTAAGGACCTTTGGTGGAAATGAAGCCACCAAAAAGACAAAGAAGAATCTGTTAAAGCAACAATATGGAAACTTCAAAGCTGAAGGATCAGAGACTCTAGAGCAAACTTTTAATAGATTGCAGGCTATTGTGAGTCAACTTGAGTTCTTAGATGTTCCAGTTGAACAAGAAGATCTGAACCAGAAGTTTTTGACAAGCCTTTCACCAGAATGGCTTATGCATACTATTGTTTGGAGAAACAGAAATGACCTAGACACAATGAGTCTGGATGATTTGTATAATCATCTCAAGGTCTATGAATCAGAGGTCCAGAAGAAGGGAGGATCAAGTTCTCAAAATATGGCCTTCATTTCTTCTTCAAATACCAACAGTGGAAAAAGTGAAGTTCCCACTGCTCAAAGTTTTTCCACTGCTAGTGGTCAAGTTACCACTGCTAGCACTGAAGTTGCCACTGCTACCTTTAGCCATGATACTATCTGTGCATACATAGCTACTCAGCAAAGTGGTTCTCAAATCAAATATGAGGACATTACTCAGATTGATGATGATGACATTGAAGAGATAGACATCAAATGGAATATGGCTTTGCTAAGTATGAGGGCTGATAGGTTCTGGAAGAAGACTGGTAAGAAGATTACCATTCAAGGGTCTGATGTAGCTGGGTTTGATAAATCTAAAGTGGAATGCTTCAATTGCCACAAATTGGGGCATTTTGCTAGAGAGTGCAGAGCACCAAGGAGTCAGGACAGAAGTAGAAGAGAGAGCTACAAGAAGGAGCCAAAGGTTGAAGAGCCTAGCCACAAGGCAATGATGGCCATTGATGGCATTGGATGGGACTGGAGCTTTATGGCTGAAGAAAATGAAGCTTCAAAAAATCAAGCACTTGTAGCAGAAGAGGTTGTACCAACTGAATTTGCTTTGATGGTTATGTCTAGTTCAAGCTCATACAATGAGGTATATGATGATTCATATTGTTCTAAATCTTGTAGGAAGAGTACATAAAACCTCACTCCTAAAATTAGTAAACTTAGAGAAGAACTTTATGATGGTGAATCAGATTTGTGTAATTATAAAAGAGGATTATCACGAGTTGAAGCTAGGTTGGTTGAGTTTAAAATAAATGAATATAAATTCTGTGAAAAGATAAGAGTCTTAGAAAGAGATTTAGAACTTAAGGATTATAAAATTGAGAATCTTACAAATGAGCTTGAAAAAGTCATGAAAGAGAGAGATGGCATTGATTCTAAGTTAGAAAAATTTGTAAACTCATCTAAAAACTTAGATCAAATGTTAGAAACTCACAAATCAGTTAAGGATAAAATGGGTCTCGGGCGTAATTAGTATAGTGTTATACCACCTCCTCCTGATAGGTTTACCTGAATTTGCTGATAACATTGTCACTGACTATACTAGGCCCACACCTAGTGTAGATGTAACAAATGATGTAAGAAGTGAACTATATGGAAATAACTTGACTGTCTGTGAACATGAAGGAACATCTAGTAATGATGTGTCAAAGCCCATAGGTAACTTTGTGAAAGAGTCTGGTTGTCCTAAAGTCATTAAAATCAATAATATTGAAAATGCTAGGAAACCAACTGCTAAATATGCTGAGTTATATAGGAACATCACACAAAGCTCTAATGTTAGGTCTAACAATTTTGGTCCTCCAATAATTGAGGACTGGGATTCTGAGGATGAAAGTGATACTGAATCCACACCTATTGAGTCTATCAGGTCTACCATTAATCAGAATAGAGATCAACCTAGAGGGAACCAGAGGAATTGGAACAATCTAAAATCCCAACACCTAGGAAAAGACTTTGTGATGCAAAATAAAGCATGTTATAAATGTGGTAGCTTTGAGCATTTGAAGGTTAACTGTAATAAAAATATGTGGGTAAATAAAGGGAAAAACTGGTCAAGGGCTAATTATACCCAAGGAAACTTGACACCCAAAGCTATTTTGCTCAAATCTGGCACAAAAACCATTGCTCCTAACAGATCTTTTACCACTGCCAGAACATTTTTGAATAGTGCTCAAGCAAAAATGAAATCTTTTGATAAATCAGCACATTCAAATGTAAAACGGCCCTTTGAAAGAAAAGCAGTAGCTAAAAATAAAATTTGGGTTCCAACTGTTAGAACAAAAAATCCCACTGTTGACTTAAAAGTTCCCACTGCTAAGCCAACAGTTGCTGCTGTTAAGGGAAACAAGGGAAAAGCTGTTAAGGCCTTAGCTCGTTGGATTTGGAAACCTAAGCAAATCTCTGGTGAAGGTTCAAATGTCAATGGTGTATCAGTGACATTCAAGAAATATCAATACATTGATACACAAGGCAGACTCAAGTCAGTAATGGCTTGGGTCCCCAAAGAGAACTAATTCTCTTTTTTTGTGCAGGGCAAACCACTGGATAATATTGATGATAAAGGATTTTGGGATAGTGGTTGCTCAAGGCACATGACTGGCAACATATCTTATCTATCAGATTATGAGCCTTATGATGGAGGATATGTGTCATTTGGATATGGAGGTGGAAAGATTTCTGGCAAAGGCACAATAAAGACTGGTAAACTTGAATTTGAAAATGTATATTTTGTAAAAGAGCTTAAATACAACCTATTTATACTGCTAGTATAAAATGCAACTGTTAGTCATTTTTCCACTGTTAGGTTTTCCACTGTCAGTGTAAATGTTCCCACTGTTGGGCTACATTTCCACTGTTAGTGTTTTTCTTGGTTTTGGACTAACAATTGCAGAATGAGCAAGTCATGAAAAGATTCCTATGCTATCATCAATGGAGTCAAGGGTGGAATCACATCATAAGTTGTATATCTGTAAGATCAATTTCTCTTGGGTTGGAGTTAAGGAACCTCTAGAATTAGGGTATTCATAGAATACTCATGGTCAGTCCTAGACTGACCCTACTGGTGAATAAAGGTTAAAATACTTGCTTAAGTTTTTTTAACTCTTGAGGCACTGTAGTATGAGACCTCATTCATGGGTTATACACAAATTTGGTCTACAAGAGTTGCTCCTATGTCTCTCTAAGCGTTCTTAGTGAGCATGAGGTATGTTGTGGCATTTGGGTGTGTAATTATTGAAGAAAGGTCTTGTACTGCCAAGACATTTGACCTAGAATGGACGTGGTAGGGTGGTGCCTCAGGGAAATTTTTCAATGGGTTAAACAGGGATACAGTGGTAAATATGTGTATCAATTTTCTTCATGGGTCGAATAGCGAGCAAAGGACTCATGAATTCATGCATGTCTCTCTTGCTTTTGCAAGTGTGTATGTATGGATAGGGTAGGCTTACTTTTGATTATTGAAGTTAAGTTGATACCCTTAGGAATATTTCCTACTGTTAGACCACAAAGTTCCCACTGCTAGACTTAGTTCCCACTGTTTGACTTTTTTTTCCCACTGACAATATAGTCGTTGGCACAGTTGGGCTCAAAAGTTCGTTGCATTAATTAAATAGTCGTTGAGATTTTTTTTAGGCTGCTTACCTTATTATATAACTTCTTAATATAGACTTTCAAGATAGTTCTGTTCTTCTAAAAGATTTTCTCATCCTAAAATCTCAATTATCTTGTTTCAACTCTATCATAATTCTTTTAAGTGCCTATATAATCTCAATTCAAGTCACCCACAGTACCAACACCTCCTATAATCCTTAACCCAGAACCCTCATCATGACTAAACTTGCTTTTTGTGATTACCACAACATGGTGGCAATTTTGGAGAAAACAGAGCATAACACTGATTTCCATCAGATAGTGGACTTTCTTCAAGCCTCTCACATCAGGTATGCTTTAACGGTTAGTCCCACTGTTTATGTTTCACACATCCGACAGTTTTGGTCCACTGCTAGGATCGAAACAACGGATGGAGAAACTAATATTCATGCTAAAATCAATGGCAAGCAAAGGACTATCTCTGAATCATCAATTAGGAGGCATCTCAAACTGAATGATGAGGAAGGGATTAGTACTTTGCCTGACAATGAACTTTTTGAAAACCTTTCACTGATGGGTTACAATATTTTGCCAAATCAAAGATTTTCTTTTCAAAAAGGTCAATTTTCATGTCAGTGGAAGTTTCTAATTCATACCTTTATGCAGTGTTTGAGTCCAAAAAGTACTAGTTTTAATGAGTTTAGTAGTAATATTGCTACTGCTCTTGTATGTCTTGCCACAAACAGAACTTACAACTTTTCTAAGATGATTTTTGATGGTATGATGAGGAATGTCAAAAGTAAGGGTAAATTTCTAATGTACCTAGGGTTTATGAACAAAACTTTTGAAAATGAGTCAATTTGGTACTATCAAACATTCTACAATTTACCCTGTTCCCTTTCAAACTCAAAAGGTTTTTACAACTTTAAGAGTCAACAGTCCTAGTTTTTCTAGGAGGATTAATCCACTGTTTGATACCATGATTGTTCAACAGGGTGAAGGCTCAGAAAACCAACTTGAGCCCTATCACACACCCTAAACTCAGAATGTTTCTCCACCTCATCCAACTCACACATCCTCACCTCATGAAATACAATCCACTCCTCCAGAAGCTCAAACTACTCCACAAGCATCTCTACCTCACACAAAAAATATTCCATCTTACACTCCCACACCTAGGAGAATAACCAAAAGGGCTATACGGATTTCTCAGTCTAAAGCCCTTTAACCTGTTGCGGATGAGACTGCACCTCCCATAAGAGGTAACAGATATGGAGAGGCTTTCCTTACTGCCACTAGCTTAGATGCAGGGCATGACTGAGTTTTCAAACCGCCAGAGTTTCCTTTAGATATTTGCTATTAAAATATTCAAACCGCTGACAACCTGTTCAAACCGCTGGTAAGCAAACCGCTGGTAAGCAACTCGCTGCTTAGTATAAAGCAACTCGCCTCTTGAGCAACTCGCCACCTAAGCAACCCGCCGTGTGTCAGAGAGTTGGTAACCTACTTAATAAAATATTATATTTAAGCAAACCGCCGTGAAGAAATTCTGGCAAACCTCCACGAAGAACAACGACTTTTATCACACAAAATCACTTATAAATCACCCTTTTGAACGATTTTGCTTGATTTCTTTTGCACAACACAGTACCACAAGGCAATAGCAACTAGAAACACCCAAACTTTAACATTACAAACATCAAAATTCGGAGAACTTAAAAAACGAGCTAGGAGCCTTCAATGGTACACTTTTCGATCTAAAACAAGCAAGAAATCGCACATACACACGATCTAATCATCCCATAAGCTCTGATACCAATTGTGGTATATCATATATCATAACACGGGGTCGATTCTTGGACTTGGCTAGTTTCTAGAGAGAGAAACACATGAGAGAGTTTTTCTAGTGAGAGAAAATGTGTTTTATAAGAAAAGAATAAATGACTAGCTTGCCTCTTCCAAAGTTGGAAGAGGCTTATATAGTTTTTACAAAATACCGGGTATTAGTACCCGGCTTAAAACCGAAAGACATACGATTAACTATTAAACTACGAACTATTATAAACAATAAATATACGGGGTGACCGAGTCTTTTACTCATATCTAACAAGCTGTTAGTACAAAAAGTGTGACGGGGTATTAGTTGGGCTTAGATTGCTTATTGGGCCGAACCTCCAAGCTTTCTTCAAATTGAATCTTGTACTAAACCAAGTGATTGATGATGATTTCCTACACAGATGGAAAGAAAACCATTAGTCTTACCATGAGGTCGGACCCTACGATTAGACTCTGGTGTGAGAGTAAGTATTCATGTTATCAGAGAATGTATGTGTGTGTAGAAAGGTGTCAGGAAAATGCGTACCTTATGGTGTGTCAGAGAACTCCTATTTATAGGGACGTCTAGTACTAGGATTTCCTAGTATTTTTCTTGTGACTGTTAGTAGCCAGAATGGGACCCTTGTCGGGCAAGGGTTCTCTTGTAATCGTGTTTGCGGATGCAGATTGCCTTCCGTAAGTGTGTTGCGGAAGTGCCTTATCTGCGTGCGTCTTGAAACGTTCGGGCCACAGCCAGCTTATCTCTGGGCTTAGTGGCAGCTCGTACGTTTTTTCGTGTTGGACCGGGGCCCAAATGTGTATAGTATGAATTAAGCCCAATAAGGCTGTTATTCGTACTATACGTCAGCAAGTCCCCCCAGTCTAGTTCATTTGTCCGTGTGTGGCACGGCCTGCTTGTGCGTAACAAATGTTACTAGACCCAGGTTCCGTGACACTCCTACTTTCTCCGCGGCTATTTACTTCTTCCGCGACCTTTTTCTCTTCCGTGACATTTTCTTGTGCCCGTTAGGTGAGACGTGTAAGACGTGGACTCTTCTTGGCCTTTCATCTTCTGACTGATTTGACCGTGTGGCCCACTTGCCTAACTGTCATCACCATTTTTTACTTTCAATCTTATCCGTTAACTCAGACGTGGTGGACGCGCGTGCTCATCTGGGATTAACTTGAATTAAATATACCATGGGTATAAATACCTGTCTAAGTTTTCACTGTTTCCTTTTCCTCTTCTCATACTTCAATCACCATTGTTGAAAATTCTTCGAGCTTTTTAACTATTTCTTCTGCTTCGTGCCTTATTTCGAAGAACTTTAGACCTTCAGGTTAGGCCTTGATCCTTGCTTATTTTTAAACATGAGCAGTATTACAGATATTAAGTTTGTTCTTACTCAGAAAGGTCTTGATACTTTATGTCAAACTTTTCATATTCCTGATGACGTGCATCCACAATTGCCTAGTCCTAATCAAACAATACATGAAATGCCCACTAGAAAGATAGGTGTATATACTAGGTTCTTTGAGTATGCTAACTTCCGTCTTCCTCTCTCCACTTTTCTTGTTAACGTACTTAGATATTATCATATTAATATGTCCCAACTCTCTGTTATTGCGGCGGCCAAAGTTTCTCACTTTGAGATCTTGTGCCGTGTTTATGGTATTGAGCCAACAATTGGATTTTTCTGCTGCTTTTATGTAAATTCTAAAAACAAGGGATGGATGTCGTTTAGTAAGCGTCTGGATGTTGATGCCGTGTGTTATACCAAACCTTTAGATTCACTCAAATGCTGGAATGATAACTTTTTCTAGGTCGATTCTTTTGCCTGTTGATAGGTGTAAAATATACATATCCGTTAACACCAGAAATGACCCTAAATGACCAAAAACATACTAAAAATGGCAAAGATATGCTTGTTTTTGTGTTTTGTGTATGCAGGTACGGATAAGACAAAAATCACAAGAAAACCGTCAAAAACGGTCAAACACCAAGTACGAGAATGGAAGAGCGTGCAAGAGCCGGAAGCCAAAGTCAAAAAGTCAAAGCTCTCAGTCAACTATCGGTCAATAATCAGTCCTTTAAGTTTCTGAAGATTACACAAATGGTCCTTGAAGTGTAATGGGCCCTAAACCTATCAAAAACAACACCCAGATCCAAAGCCTAAAAGTCCAAGCCCAATTACCCATACCCGGCCCAAAACCCTAAACCATAACCCTTTTATAAAAGTCCAGGGACCGAAGATGCCAATTTTGAAAGTTGTAATACACTTGGATGTGTATTACTTTTACACTTCACAAAGAGAGGGACTAAAGTTGCCATAAACCCAAAGTTTAAATCCTTTTATCCCTCTCAGTTAAAAAATAAGCGGGAAAACCCGTTTTACTGTTCATCCATCCCTACCATTTTACCATTCAGTCATATCATAGGGCAAATGACAATTAAGGGCTTACAAGGACAATTCAAGGTATAATGAACACGCTGGCAGGGTAATCACGTCATCAAAGACTCTTATTGGTTGAGTCCCACAAGGGGAATGCCACGTTGGACATGAGAAAACACACGAGGAGTGGATTTTTATACTCGGGCTACTCACGGAACAAGCACAAGAGCATCACACGGATTGCCACGCTGGCAATCCGTGTGAATCCCAAGACTTGATCAAACGGCCAAAAATTACTCACCAATGATTGATGGAATGTACGGTGTTGATTGGAAGGAGCGTGTGTAGCAAGGAAGGACTAGAAGTTTCTCTACAACACTATAAATAGTCACTCACCTCACACACACAGAGGAAGATCTTTTTCTTTTTACACCTAGTTTTTACTTTAGTCTAGCTTTTTTAGCTTAATTTACTTTTAGTTTATGCAAAATTCCTTTCAAATGTAATTTTCTCTTTAAATAATTTGTAATTTTCAGTTTTAAAGCATTGTAATTCTCTTTGAAGTTTAATAAAATCCTTATTTCTAGTTTTAATAAGCTGTTTTTAAGTCATAAACTCTTATAAGCTCACAATTCTTATGTTACTGTTGGATAAGCTCTTACAAGCTCTCATAAGTCTCTAAGCTTATGATAGATCTAAATTGATCATTAAATCTACTTAAATCCTAAAATCAGTTAAATACCTTTAAATTTTGGACTTATAAGAGCTTGTAGATGCTCATTTGAGCTTATTTTATGCTTCTGTTTAGCCGAAGCCCTTTGTAAGTCTTTATTTAATTTCATTGTCTTTAATTTCTAGCTTAATAGTTGCTTAATAGTTTATTTAGCTTTACTTATTTGCTGAATAATTTCTTAAATTGGCTTTCTAGTTGCTTATCTGTGTCTTATTTGCTTATTAGTCATACATTTTCATCTGTTTTTAGCTTAATTGTTGTAGAACTTAGAATTTTATAATCTGTCATAATATCATTAAAAAAAATTATTTAATTCTTTAAGATCTTAGTTTCTGTTTTGTTTACTTGTTTGCATAAGCTAATTAGGATGGTTATAAGCTACTTAATATCTGGTATCAAGGAGATGATCACTAGTTTTCAAATTGATAAGCCTAATGAAATCTGTCATAGTCTTAAGGGGTGTTTGGTTTAGTGCTAATTGACCCTCAAAAGTCAAAGTGACTTAGAAGTTTTTCTTTGGGCAGTTTAATATTGATAATTGATAAGGTTTTGAGAAGTTTTAAATCATTAGTTTAGGGTTAAAATCATTTTTGGCTTAAATTTCTTGGTTGTGCACCAGGGGAGATTTCTCCCTTACTTTGATTACTATAAATTGATCCAAGCTCTCAAAGGTTTGGTTTGTGTGAGTTTTGTGTTTAAACACGCTAAAATAAAGTGTGTACTGCAGGATTTCCCTTCAGGAAACCTGCATTTGTGTTTTACTTCTTGTCAAATTGCATCAGCAGTACTAACATCAGTTAGTACTGCTGTCTTGTTAATCTTTCATTTAAGCTAGTGTTTTTAGGAATTTAGCTTTTAAATTCAGTAGGTGTTTAGATTTCATATAGGTTAATTTAGTTTTAAACTTGTTTTCTCATTTTGTTTTTTAAAGTTCAACAAAATCCTCAAAAAGGCCAAAAACAGTAGATAATAGGACTTAGCTGTTTATTCCAAAACTCTAGCTTATAGGATTGAATTTTATGCATTATGTTTGTAGCTTATCAGTTGTTAATCTAGTTTTCAAAATCTCAGCTTATGTCAAAGCTTATTGAGATTTCTAGCTTATTGTGCTTTTGAGTTTTTTTTATGCTACTATCTGAGCTTAGCTTTTTAATCTTCTATTTTAGTTAGCTTAATGTGTTCTCAGCTCAAATAGCTTTTCATTTTTAGCTTGTAAGACATCTTAAGCTTTCAGGAATAGTTTTTAGATTTACATTTGAGCTTAAAATAAAGTATGTGCAAGTGATTTAGTAAAAACAAGCAATTTTGAGCTTAAAAGCTCATTTTCTGTAGTCAATAGTTTCAAAAGCTCTTAGAGAGCTTATTTCTCACTTTCAGCTTATGTTGTTTTTATAAAAAGTGCTTAAAAATGTGTGTTCTATAAGTTCCAACTTTTGTTTTCAAAAAATAAAAAATTGCAAAAAATGGGGGTTTGCCAGACTTGAACCCGCGACCTCTTGCTTATATGTCCTAAGTGTTAACCAGTGTGCTTCAATAGCTCATCTGGTTAACCTTCCTTTCATTTAATTAATATAGGCAATTTCCTTTTCCTTTTTAATAATAAGCCGTAGCTTATTAAAGCTTATTTAGGGCTTATTTGTTTAGCTTTTCATAGTTCTTATTTTTCTTAAGTCCCTGTTAGCATTTAGGATTTTCCTTGATTTTTTCACATTTTCCCATCAAGTAGATTATTTTTAATTATTTTTCTTAGGATTTAATTTTCGAAAAATCTTAAAAAATAGAAATTTTTTTCAGAAAAATACTAAAAATAGTTTTTAGCATTAGATTAAATACTTTTAGGTTTACATTCAGAAAAATCATTTTCAACACTTTTAGATTTTTATTTTCATTTTTAAGCCTTTATTTTTAATTTTAAAAATAGGATTTTAATTTTAAAAATAGTTTTCTGAGTTTTTAAGTTACTTTAAACTTTACTAAGTTTAAAAATCATTTTTCTAAATTTTTAGGACTTAATTTGCTATTTTTTAGGATTTAATTAGATTAAAATAGTTTTTAATTCATAATAAATTCAAAAATAATCAAAAAAAATATTTTTCTTTTTCTTAAAATTTTCTTTTGTCCTAATTTAGGTTTAGAAATTTAGTTTGCATTTTTAGGAGTTAATTTTAGTGTACTTGCTTATATCAAAAAAATATTTTTCTTTTTCCTAAAATTTTCTTTTGTCCTATTTTAGGTTTAGAAATTTAGTTTGCATTTTTAAAGTCTTATTTTGTCTTACTTGCTTATTTGTCGCGTTTTATTTGTTCCCGTTAATTATCTTAGTTCATTAATTGCTTATTTTAATTGTGTTTTTAATTGGTAGTTATAGATAATCAAAAATATCTTTTCTCTCATTCAAATCATAATCCAAACTAAGGCGTGGTTTCAATTTCACAAGTCGTTGGGGAAACGACCCGGGAAAGCATACTTCCCGGTAAACATACGTATATTATTATTATTATATATTTGTATAAGAATTTTCCTAGAGGGCTACTTTGGGAATTATTCTCTATACTTTTGTGTATTAATATAATATAGTGTATAAAAACTACAATCAATTTTTGGCGCCGCTGCCGGGGACTTGTGTTAAAGATTCCTTCGTTTACGTTTGTTGATTTTGATTTGAAGATCCTTTCGTTTACGAAAGTTATATTTTTGTTATAAAAATCAAAAACCCAAAAATATAAAAAAATTATCCTTAAAAAGAAATAAAATACACAAAGTTGGTAAAAGAACACTAACATATAATATTCTCAATCCAGGTATTATCATAAATAAGTTCCGGTGAACTTGAAAAGTTCCCAAATCGAACCAAAGATTCAAAAAAACTTGCCATTTGTGTCATTTACGAGGTACGGCTCATCTTAAGAAGCAATTTTTAAGAGTTACCGTGAAGTAATTCGATTATTTGGTTTAAGTTGTCTTCCGTGTATCCGTTTAAAATAGATTGTTAAAAAAATTCAAAAATTCAAAAAAAAATCTAGTGTAATTTTTGTTTACTTTTTAATTTCTTTTAGTGCATGCACACTCGTTCTCAAGCTCGTAATCGTAATCGTCGACAACAACAAATAACACCGGTTATTGT
>BQNB010106310.1:0-23416 GCA_026074375.1 Tanacetum coccineum | reverse complement strand
CTAAACCTTTTAGTGAATATGATGAAGTAGGTATTCATTATTTCTTGATACTAGTTCTAAGTAGAGCGACATACACCGAGGTATATAAGTCCTAGTAGAATATTAGTTTTCTTACCATGCGGTTAAGAAAAACCATTAGTCATATTGTTATGTGTTGTACTTTGCACACAATTAGGATTTCTCCCACTTGTGCATGGCACAACATCAAGTATTTATACAAACAAATGAGCATATTATGAGTCAGATTATGATCCTGAGACTAGTGGGTTATGAGTTCACCACGCTTCCATTTGTTTGTATGAATAATATGACAATGTTACAGATATGATATGATTTAAGTCAAACTTAAATCACATTTGCATTATAAGTATATTTAGAACTTTATTGTTTAATAAGCAATCATGCATAAACATTGTATAGATAACTTTTCAGGCAGTGACATCAGAAAAGCGACAAGTTATCTAATACAATAATATGCAATCATTCTTATAAAACTATGATGCTTCATATGTGAAAAGTAATGTATTATTTCAAGACCAGCTAGAAATAAAGTGGGTCACTTGCAAAGTGATAAGCTCACAGCTCTCATTGAATTTAGACAGCATTACATGTGCGTCTACATCAGTAGTAAAATGCATTGCTCCCACTGGATGAGACAACATTAGATGTGTGTCTATACCAATGAGGTGCAAGTAGTAATTTATTTACTTTTCTACTCTTTGAATATCTACACATTATCTCGAATGTGAGCCTCACGGACTAGTAAACATGTACTTAGATATTCAATGGAGTGCATCAAGTTCTACTATATATATATATGATGGACTAGCCATCAATGCTATTCTTTAACTTGAAAGTTTTTGCATGCAATTCCTCCCTCTACATTACCTCAAGGGTGTGTAGAATCTTAGGAAAAATATTGAGTTAAGGAAAACTACTAGAAAACATGTTATTACTTTCCTTTTCTCTTTCGCGATTTATTAAGATTTCCATTTCTAATTGTTAAAACTCATACTATGTCTTGACACTTCAAGATTTATCATTTGGTGGCTATAGAATACATGTTCTCTAGTCATCAAACGTACTTAACCGTTAGACTTTTACAAGATAAAACGATTTCTCGTACAAGTAGAAAGGATAGGAATAAGTCTTTTTCTTACAAGGAAAGAAGACTTAGTTTGTCTTCCTCTAACATGGAAAGGAAACAAACTTTTTTTATGGTTTGTGTTGCATAAATGTCATTAATTGAAATTAAAAAGTTTAATTTAGTATTTTTGATAATTATCCTTTTAAATTTAACTACCCTTGTTTATAATATAAAACAATTAATTTTACGAAAAGGCTAAGATCCTCATTGAGGTTCCACCATCACATTAGTTGATCTGCTAGCAATGATAGATTCAATAGATAGGTGACGTTCACCAATTGCAAAACCTGTGTAATTCTTAGACCAAATGGGACTCATGACATTTGTAACCGAAGAAACAATGTTAGGCTGGCATGTTTAGTCCTATCCTTGCCTCGAGCCAAGGTCTCACTTGCTTAACTCGATTAAGTCATCCAATGCGAGAACATGCGAGAATATATCTAGGTCTCACGCATAGAGAATAATCACCCTGGGTTACAATTCACCTACGTCTCATGCAGAGTGAAGAGAAAATGCAAGTGTTCTCAACCAATTGGACGACATGACTTAAATTTGACGAGTATTATTTTTTGATAAATGATAAAAAAAAAGTGGGTACGATGAAGCATGCATTCATCTTTCGTAGCACAAGTTAAAAAACTATTTTTAACTTAAGTCTAATACTTGAATTATATCATTTATGTGTGTCAAGTTGTTCATTTTCATGACTAATATATAACCTAGGTGGAATAAATATTAGTTTGAACAATACATAAAATAAATAACAATCATAACATTTATTTAGTGTTATTTATATAAAATAAGTGTTTCGTTTCATATCATATCTAAACTTTAAACTAAATCAAAGATTTAGTTTCTAAAATAGGTTTGTGTTTTATTTTTAGTTTTTATGAAAACATTTGCAAGTTATATACATTCCAAGCATATATAAAAGCAAACAAAACAAACACAACCATAAGTATGCAAAGCTTCAACCGATGAAAAACCTATGCTTGTTCTCGTGAGCCATCACGAGAACCAAGAAGTCCACTAAGGGTTAACCATAAACCACAAGGAGGGCTCCCACTTGCTCCAAGAACCATCATGAGCCAGTGAAACCCTTAATGAACATGATGCCCAAAAATGCCATAAAATTTTAGCTGACTTGACAGGCCTGAAACTTCTAGAAGAAATCTTCCCCAATCTGAGCTCCAGTTGAAGAAGTTGTAGCCCCATGAGTTTTTCAATTGCTCCCCAAAATTTAGCCTCTAACTCCTTATAGAACTCTCGAAAATCCATTTTTAGTGGAGGTTACTCCAGCAGCTCCGAATTTGACTATATGCCTTTAACTTTTGCGCCATTCGAATCCATTCATCGGTTATAATAATTTTATGATTAAATACATTTATCCTATCACCTAACTACTGTAAAGTGCCTAAACAATGGCTACAACAAAAATTAAAATCATACAAAAAGAAGCCGAAACAATGGCAAAACCCAAACCTGAAATTAAATGCAATATCAAGCGAAACAAGTTACAAGTGGTCATAGTTTTCATCGGCTTTGCATACACAACATAATAATACCATAATATCATGTATTAATGAGGTATTGGCTAAGTCCATATCCAAACATGCATGTATTTGCCTTGGAAACAAAATAATTAACAAGAAATAAATTGTTTAGCCAACAAATCGAATAAATAAATTAACTAGAATTAAAACCCCGATTGGTACGTGTAACCAATGGCTTAAGGATCACTTAGTACTGTATTAAAGACCTTATAACAACCATATTAATTCAGAAATTAATGCCCAAGGGGATGATTTAAAACCGATTCAAGAATCGTTCCAAAACGCGCGATTTAGGCCCTTTTACACGTACCCGATAACAAAACCAATTAAAGTATGCATAACAAATGGCTATAGGATCAAAAATCACAGATCATAAGACCCTATATGGGTTGAATTAATTTCAAAAAATAAGCCTTGGAGGCTGTTTTAAAATTATCCTTTTGATTCCATTAAAAACACGCGTTTTTAGCCATTTTTACGCATACAAGATGATCATATGACATCATATGATGGCTCGTGATACCACTATAGGTGCTGAATTAAATGAATAACATATAAACAAACATTAAACGCAGCGGAACAAGCACCTATCAACGGATCCATAGAGTCATATGATCAATCAAAGTTAAAACAAGAAAAGTAATACCTTTGTAGCGTGATCGGTAGAATCAAATGGTGACCTTCACCTTAACACAACACTTCCAATGAAACCAAGTGATCAATGGAGATCACCTCTATGATGTATCCACACTACACTTCCTTGTATACCAATTAGATGCTAGTCTTAACCCCGTAACCTTGGAATTCACCTTGAATAAACTAGATACAAAGTGATTGAAAAACAAGAACACAAAAACCATAGAAAGAGTGTGTTTGTGCCGTGTATTTATAAGAGGGAGGAGGGGAGAGTCATTTGGAAAGTTGTAATCAAATTAATTTGGGAATCAATTAGGAGATCATCACATTTAATTTGATTGGTCAAACAATCTTATCCCCTCCCTTAAGACCATAAATGGCCGGCCCCTATATGGCTCATATGGGCCTCCTCTTTTGTTTTCCAAGTCCAATTAACTAAGTACAATACTTAGTTATTAGAAGCCCGATAGTTATCCCGTGTTACGTGGGTTATTTATATACCGTAAATACAATAAACACGATATATAAAATGGTACCTCAGTGTATATGTGTGTGACCCCATAGGCTCACATGTGTCTAGCCATATAATTATTTATTATGATACGAGCATACTCCAACAGCTCCAACACATACATTCCGATACAATGAAGTACGATAATGTTTTTCTTCTTAAAATAACATCTATTAGCAGAAAAAAATAGCTATCCCAAACACCCTTTAACAGCTTGGTAACCAACTTTATGCAGGTCGTTGATAAGTGGTGAGACTTGAAAGGATGGGCAACAGTAACGAACTAAATAAAAAAGTCGTGCCTTATTTTTTTTTTTTTTTTTTTTTTTTTTTTTATTTTTTTTTTTTTTTTTTTTTTTCTTCTTTTTTTCTTTTTTTTTTTTTTTTTGTTTTTTTTTGTAACCTTACATAAAAGAACTTTGAAAGATTAAAATGATCTTAAAATATGTGTGGGTGTTTGGGATTTCCACTTTTGGGAAAATCATTTGAATATTGCGTCTACAAAAAGCAGATGATAACAAAAACAAGTTTATTATCTTCTCCAAAATATGGAATCGGTGATTACCACCCATGTAAGAAAAATAGTATTTAAGATGCTCGCTCCTGTGGTTTTTTTAAGTTGAAGGCATACTTCTGACAAACCCGTAATTCGGTTTCCAAACTTAGTATGGTATCCAATGAAACAAAAAGCGAAATATAAAGGAATTGATTCTATTCTACATATTTGAATTTATCCAAGTGTTCATTGCGGGTAGTATGGGTTTCGGAATCTCAGGAATTGTAGTCTTAGGAAGCTCGGTAATGTGACTTTTGAAGCTCGGCGGTATGTAGACTTGGCGAAAGCCGGCACTCATACAATAATTCTGATTGGTATCCTATTGTAAAAAGTAACGAAAAGTGACATATACTGAAAAAGTAGAAGGATTCTAATATGTAAACATGTGTGTTTTGTGGGTTAGACCTATGAATGTTAGTTAAGTTGGGTGTGGGTAAATTGGGAATTTATCATCGTATTATATATTATATATTTTACGTTAATCAAATTTTTGGCGCCGCTGCCGGGGACTTGTGATTAAGATTCTTTCGTTTGAAGTTCAAATATCTCAATCTTCCATTAAAAGAAAATAAATGTCGACTGATATTTCCTAAACTCTACTGTTATACCAACAAAAAACTATATGGCTAAATTGCAGCTGCTTCTTGAGCAAGAGAAAGCTGATATCAAGACCGAAAGAGCTTAGATAGAGGAAGAGGGTGAACAAGAGAGCCACAAGGCAAAGATGTGTGAGCAGCAGAACACACAAGTTGAGAGCCAAGTGGAAACTGAGGAAAACATAACACATTAACACATATCAATAACGAAAGGTTTGAGTGAACAGATTGAGCAAAGGAAAGGGGAAGATTAAGAACATCAATTCATTGTTGCACGAAATTAATGAGTTACTTAAGAAGCTCACTACGTCGGTCAGGAATGAAATGCAACTGTGATCCACAAACTAAGCCTGATGCAACACACGAGAGTCGACAAGCCTCGTTTGCAATAAATTTTCAGTGCATATTTTAAACACCCCATCACATCACACACAACTCACAATTAAGAACATAATAACCAAAACTACAATTCTAACCCTTCTAAATTCCAAAACCTTTACCCCTTAACCTTACAAATTCCAAAACCTTTACCACTTTCAAACTCCAACCCTATAAGGGTGCGTTTGGTTTGCTACATGGATCACTATGGATATGGTTTTGATGAAAGGATGGTATGATAATAAAGATATGAATTCGATTGATTATGTTTGATGCAATTTGAAAGACATGTTATCAACTTTTTTTCGCTCCAGCAAACTAATAAAAAAGTATAAAAGAATAATTTATAAATATCAAATAGCATAAACTATCATAAATGCTAGTCATTTTTAATAAAGTGGGCCATATAAAAATATACTTTTTATAAATTAGATGGGTCATAGGGGAATACTTTTCACAAACCAACATATCTTGCCTAGAATGACAAAAACCTCATATATATATATATATATATATAGGTATTCTCAATCTCATTCATATAAACCAAACATATTAATTCATTCTTAATCCCATTCCCTCATTGTAACACCCTCAAATCTGAGTATGCAGCGGAATGTTGAATATCCGAGGCGTTACATTATTGGATCAATAGCACAAGATCTGAGAACGACTACTAAACGTGTCGTTTGAAAAAGCATACATTAGATATAACAAAACTACTTGTTTATACACTAAGCTCATGCTATCAAACTCTAGTCTTCAACAATTAATAGATAAAGATTCCGTTTATAACAATTGTACCCCCAAAGTGTAATAAGCACCCCAAATCTTTATTAGGTTAGACAACTCTCATCAATTATTAACTGCCGTCAAATACAATAGGTAATTCACATTTAATAAACCAATCTATCCCAATGTATTCCATTGCACCTCGTGCCCTTATTGAGACCTAAAAAAACAAACATGCTTAAAAAAAACACGACAACATAAAAGTTTGTGAAATCTAGGATTTATGTAAATCAATTGTAGAGACCGCCAGATTTATCCCAGTGCATTATTAAGCAACTAAAAGTAAACATTCAATCTCAAAAAGTAATTAGTTTCCTAAGCTCATGACACCTGTGAGGCTCCGCGACGTAGAAATGAATGCCATTTTAATTGCCAACTAGTGTCCAGAAAGAATGATGTGCTTTAATCCCAGCCACATACCAAATTCGACATGGTATGCGTTTGCGTGGGCCAGTGATATCTAGTCACAATCTCGAACGGGGATTTTGACAATCCCCGTAATAGATCAACCATAACATTCGCGTCACCCGAAATGAAAATTCCACAGATACAGCATCTATTGCAATTAACATTCATGATCATGTACATAAAGAGGTTATGGTAACATAGGCTAAACCCGTACAATCATGGCATAAAATGTACAACTTGCGACCAGTTTGCTACAAAACAAAGCAAGTTTATCAACACCCAATAGAATTAAATCCATTTAAAAATTGTAAAGCAGGGGCAATGAACTTACCTAGCCTTTAGTTTCTCTGAAGATAACAAATACTCAAAGTAGCAGTGGATCACACCGTTAAAGTACCTAAAGTAACGTCACGGATCAAGTCTTAGTTTAACACATTTAAGCCTAAGGACTCATGGTATAAACTAAATCCATTTTAAAGTTATATATACCGTTATCACTTGTGTGGTGACACACAAGCATCTATTGCATTTATACGTTCGATGAACGTCATCTCAAGAGATTATCATTGTTAATAAATATACATCATTTATTCACTTTTTTTAAAGCCCGTTTCGATGTCCTAAACATCATACTGTTGACACCGATCGTGTTAAGTGTTCATCCGTTTCACTTTTGTTCTAACATACCCTAAGTTCGTATTAATTTCCACTTTAGTCCCTAGGTTATAAATTAATATACTTTTATATTAAATCCCCCAAGTTTCATTAAATACATAAGTAATCCTTCCAGTTTACAAAGTTGCTATTATGTATCTTTATAGTTACAACATCAATCCCGAGATTCACAAAGTTTCAAAAACGGTCCCCTTTAGTTTTTGTATTTCTAAAAGTGACAAGGTTTAAACCCAAAGTTTCGAGCTAAATTACATATTAGTCCACATCCGACTTGCGTGAAACAATCGCATTTATATCTCCGCATATTAAATCTCGAACAAGTGGCCTTTGGCCTTATTTTAAGTCCAATAAGCCAACCAAGCAACTTCTGCTTACAACTAAGCGCTATTGGGCTTAATTCTTTGAGCTTACGGGCCTTATTGGCCGTTAAGGTCCTTTTAGCTTTTCAAAGGTCCTTATAGTATTTTAAAGTCTCTAATGTCACAATAAGTTCACGAGAGTCTGTTAATGCTTGAAATAAGCCCGGTGATCTTATGAAGCTTAATTTCGAGCTTATTGAGGGGCCCTAACCCAATAACTTTTATGGCACCACCCCGATGTACCTTTTTAAAGTTTCTAGTTTTTCACTAGACCCATAATTCAACTTGTTTTTTAGAAAAAGCCTACTTAAACGTGTTATATTCGGATTTTAAATTAACTAAATAAGCTATTAAGAACTCTGTTAGGGCCGTTTCCTTGGTACCAGTATGAACCCCGAATGGGTTCTAGGGATTGGGGATTGGTCCATCTAAGTACATTTATAGTCCGATAAAGCTGTATTACGACCCCCATAGGAATTCAACCACATAAGCTAGCGAGCTTAATATGTGAGCTTAATTTGCTCATTTAAGGCTCGTTAATGAGCAATGAGGCCCATTAGAAGAGGTTCGTTTGGGTTTCTAAAGAAGTAAAGGCCCCACATGAAACAACGTGATACATTCCCCTTAGGATTTAAAGCCCGAGTGTGGGCTTAATTACTAAGTCGCGCTTATTAATAAGCTCTCGTTAGGTCATGTTGAGGCTCGATAAGACGGCCTCGCTTAGGGGTTTCGAATGGTTCGGGTCTTTCTCCCTTACAGGTCATTAACTTATTTTAGGCTTGAATTAAACTATAAGCTCTCTAGGTACTCACAAGAAGCTCGAATTATCTTATAATAAGCTACGTGTCCCCACGCCTTATTAGGCTGTTGGGAACCGGTTGGTGCAATTCGTGAGTATGTTATGATTACAACACGAACGCCATAGTGGTCTCGTACCCTTCTAAGCCGAACATGTGGTGGTTTCGAACAATTAGCGCCTAGTAGACTATATGACGTATATTAACTTATTACAAACAAACCATACTGCGTTTTTAACATGCAAACGTCTAGATGCGTCGTGTATATGTTCCCAAGCCATAGTGTCGTGCTTACAACGAAAGTTTACGTGCGGTTTCATTATAAAAACGAACCCATTGAACTCTCTATCTCACGTATCATTCGTGTATTTTAATGAAAGAAACTATAATTCCATACGATTGTTAGTTAACCGTGATTTTAATCATGACTCGCACTACAACAAGGTCTATACTCGTTAATACGGGTGCGTGACCCAGTACATGATCTCAGCCATGCCATTTCTCTCTTGTCCAAGTCGTTGCCTCAACCAAGATTTACGTGACATATTAAACTACATTATAAAAGTAAACGAAAGGAAAAACAATGACACACTGGGGAGCTGTAGTCCATAAGACTTACAAAGGTCCTAGAGTCTTGGTTTGGATTGTGAAGCAAACACCTTATGTTACACCCAAACTATATAACCTAAGCTCCAACAGATTGATACCCAATTCCTTTGACTCGTGTCTCCTCTTGAATACCCTTAATACTTGATGTTAAATGGTACCTTGCAACCTTAAATGAGTTGTGGGCCGTAGTATGGGTTCGTTTATTCACTAAGCCGAATGAAATAAAGGGAAAATGAAGAGAGTTTAAGCTTTGAGAGAGTTTAAGAGTTTTGGAAATGTATTAAGTGAGTTAGGGAGTGATATTTATAGGTAAGAAATCTAGTTAACTTCCCTAGTTCACACCCAAACCGAAATCGTGCCCAAGGAAAGTGAGTATCTAGAAGGACTTCCTATTTGAGCACCACATGGTTTGGCGAGTTAAACTTACCTTAGTACATGTTTTAATTATACTATGGGGTACAAAGATACTATGTTTTACTAGAAATCTATTGAGTTTGATGTTTTAGTAGAAATAACCGCGACATCAAGTGAGGACAAAAGGAGCAATAGGTTGAATAACACATTGTGCAAAAGATCAATTAGGAACCATTAGGACACACATTAATTAGATCATGGATGTACATGTACTTGTTAGGGTTATTAGGTTGATTTGCTAGTACATAAATCACCAAGGACGATTTTTATGCAAGTTACTTGCCCACATTCGGCATTAAAGGGATCTAAACACAAGACTTGATTAAATTTTGTGTTTAGGCTTTCAAAGTGGGTATTGGTTTGAGTCTAGGTAAGTCTAGGTATTTCCGGGGTGCGTCCAAATGTATTTTATCGCGAAACGTAACCCTTTTACGTGACCAATAAAAATAAAATACGCAAAGTACATAATTATCATCAAAATAATTATTCCTTACTTGGTTGATGTAAACCTTAATTTATTTGGTGACCGTTTACATTCATTGATTATTTCTAGTCTACGCGGTTTAGCTTAAAAGTAAACATTAAAAGTAAGCGCGTATTGGACTAAAATAAATAGTGATCATTAATATAGTCGTACAATGACACGAAAATGAGAAATGTTACACTCATAGCCATACCCTCAATCTAAACGCACCGTAAATACATGTTAATCTCTTTTCCTTACAACCCTTTTTAAATAGTTGTTAATCTTTTGCGCGTTATCATTCGTTACAAGAAACTCGTTTTCATTAACATATCTTCATTAAAAATAGCTTGTATGGACGCGCTTGTAAAGGTTGTGTTAAAATATGTATTAGGGTCGGGCCCAACCCATTAGGTTAACTTAGCTTAGTTTTCAAGCTAAATGTATCTTATATATACCTATGTATTCTATATATAATAGAACAAGCAATGTAATACTATTTCACTATCATTTACATAGTATCAAAGCAAGGTTATCATAAATCAGATAATTAGGGTTCTTGTGCGTTTGTACCAAGGGAGTACAATTAAAGGCATAAGATTAGGGTTGGTTGAATCACAAACCCTAAATTGTTTGACGACCATTTGTTCAGCTATTTTTGAAGATTCCAGCTTTGTTTCATCTTCCGATTTCAGTTTCATCCCGGTGAGATCAAGTTTATTTTAGACTTTTGGTTCAGATTTTATATTTGTGCAAATGGGATTTAGGTATTTGATGGAATCAATTTTGATATTTGTTATGTTGATGATTTGGGGTTATGATATGGGGTTTCAGTTACTGTGTTATTTGAACTCAGATATTTTTCTTAGACAACTTCTGTTCATTTGCGTATTGATGGTCCGTATGATACGACTTCGAGTTATGATGATCATCTCTTACTTGGCTTTGTTATTCGGGTATTATGTGAAAAAGAAACATAGAGGTTCATATGCATATTTTGTTGAATTGGGCAATTGTCTATTCTCGTCAAGTACTAATTGGGTTATTGATTCTGATGCTTCAGATCACACGACAGGTAACTCATATATATTCAATAATTTTGATACGCATACATCTTCATCTCATGTTACAATTGTCGATGGGTCTATTTCACAAGTTCTTGGATCGGGTACTATTAATTTGAGTCCCTCTATTTCATTATCTTCGGTGTTGAGCCTCCCTAAATTTTCATTTAATTTGCTATCAGTTAGTAGAATTACCAGCAATTTGCAATGTAGTGTTAAATTCTACCCTGAATATTATGTTTTTAAAGATCTTAAGACAAAGAAGATCATTGGTAGAGGGCAAAAATGTGATGGTTTATATGTTTTTGAACCAGAGGTTTCGAAATCCTTAGTTGGACTTAGCTCATCATCTCCATTTGAAGCACACTGTCGTCTTGGCCACCCATCTCTTCAGAGTTTAAAGAAATTATGTCCTGAATATTCACATTTATCATCTCTAAATAGTGATTCTTGTGAGTTTGCTAAACACAAGCGTGTTCATTTAAGTCCTTGAGCAAATAAGCGGGCTGCATCCCCATTTGAGCTAGTTCATTCGGATGTTTGGGGTCCATGTCCTATTACATCTAAATCTGGTTTCAAGTATTTTGTCACCTTTGTTGATGACTACTCCCGTGTTACTTGGCTTTATCTAATGAAGAATCGATCTGAAGTATTTACACATTTTTGCTCATTTGTTGCTGAAATAAAAACACAATTCCATTTCACTGTTCGGACGTTACGTAGTGATAATGCAAAGGAATATTTTTCAAAGACATTTCAGTCATATATGCTCCAGCATGGAATTCTCCATGAGTCATCTTGTGTCTACAGGCCAGCCTAAAACGGGGTTACAAAATGTAAGAACCGCCATCTGCTTGAGGTAGCTCGTGCACTTTTGTTTCAAATGACGGTTCATAAACCATTTTTGGCTGATGATGTTTCAACCGCTTGTTTTTTGATAAACCGCATGCCCTAGGATGTTCTTTATGGAAATTACCCCTATTCTGTTCTATTTCCTGTTGATTTTAAAATCTTTGGCATTACGTGTTTTGTTCATGACACTCAACCTAACATCACCAAGTTGGATCCTAAGTCGCTTAAGTGTGTTTTTCTTGGATACTCCCACATTCAAAAGGGGTATAGATGTTATTCTCCTTAACTTCATCGTTATCTTGTCTCGAGAGATGTCACCTTTCATGAAGATTTACCTTACTTTCCAGTTACTACTTATCATCACCAAGAGGAGAATGATGATTTGTTAGTTTATGTTTCTCCTACCCCGGTTGAAATAACTAAACAATCTGCAGAACCTGACGGTCCGCCCCTTAAAGTATATAGTAGGCGACCTCGAATAACATTAGATCTCGTTCGTGAGCCATCCTCCTAGCTAAAAGATGCACCCATTGATTTACCAAATGATGCACCAAATAATGTATCTAATGATGTACCCACCCCCAGTGACACATATAATGATTCTGATGCACCTAGTGATGCGCTTGGTGGTTTTGATTCACCACCTGCTTCTCCTAGTGGTTTTGATGCACCTAGTGATGTGCTTGGTGGTTCTGATTCACCACCGGCTTCTCCTGCACCTGAACTTGATATACCTATTGCCCTTCAGAATGGTAAACGCACTTGTACATATCCGGTTTCTTCATTTGGTTTATACTAAACTAATTTTTTGGCTTTTTTGAGTTTTTGACAAAACTGAAAATTGAAAACTATGACTCAACTTCTTTTGACAACTAAAGGAAATGAAATAAAACTACTAACAAGACTAGATTTGAGCAAAATTAACAACCTAAGAGTAGATTTAAGAAAAGTTCACCAATAAGCTGATTTTATACCTTCGCTTAATCCATGAAAAACATTGCCAATAACTAAAACCCCCGCCCTTACCACTAAACTAAAAAACTTGTCTAATCGAGTTAAAAACTACTACCTAGACTAGAATAAAGCCAAATCAACTTGGCTTATTGGCCACAAGCTGACCAAAACATATTTAGTTTGATAAAATCCTATTAACCCAAAACACCCCTTTATCAAAATGTTTTTTCATTTAAGAAACTTTTTTTAAAACTAAACTCAAGTGTATAAGCATATAATAACAACTTCCCAACCACTGATAAGCACTAGACAAAAGCAAACAAAATAAGCATTTTTTAAGAAAAACCTAACAATTTATATCTAAAACTTGAACTAATTAACTATAAACTACAAACTAAGCATATTAAGCATATTTAATACATATTAAGCAATAATAAGCAACTAGAAACAGTAAATAAGCAGTTGAATAAGCTAAACAGAAATTTAAGCCATAATAGAGAACTAGAGATTTGTACCATCCCAGCTAAACAGGGATGTAAATTGCTCTTAAGAGCTTAGATCTACAAGCTCCAGCTTATCAAAGATAAGCTGGTGAGGTCTATAAGCCCTTCCAGAATTGGCTTATCATCCATTAAGCTGAGGTATATTTAGGGGAGAGATTATTGTGAAATAACAAATCAGTTAAGCTTTAAGGGCTTAACTGATGTACTAGCTAGCTTAAGTAGTATTTAAGAGCTTATAGAGCTTATTTGATAAAAAAACTAAGATTATTTAAACCATAAGTGCAATAAGTGAAAACATGAATTAACATACGAATTAAAAAAACTCTGAATTTTTATTGAATAATCAAATTAGTACAAGCTTTTAAAAGGGAAAATACATCAAACTGAAAACAATAACTAAAAAGACTATATAAGCTAAACGATCTCAAACTTAAACTAAAAACCTACAACGTCTTGCTCTTAGTTATGAGCATCTTTATAAAGGAGTGAGGTGAAGCTCTAGCCCTTCCAAACATCCTCAATCCACTACTCTCGCAGCCCATCCACATAACTGCCTTAATTTAATCAAAATCTTGACCGTTGATTGCCCTCCACGTCCCATCATCCAATCATATGGAGTGGGATTGCCAGCGTGGCTCCCAAATATGTCAGACTTGTCAGGGATTTGCTTCTGGAAGCCTTACAAGCGTGTATGATTTACCATGGTTCGTGAATTGCCTTGTAAAAGTGAAAGGGAGGGAAAGAGAAATACGTACAGTAATTTTGACTATGACCCTTGTTGACCAAAACGTTATAATCATTTTTGATTTGGGCCAGGGATGGAGTTGGGCTTGGATTTGGTTACTACATGGGCCAAGATTATAGGTAAAGGATTTGGACTATGTTTATTCTTATAAGGGCTTAGGTTTATAAGTTAAGAATTGTAGGCTGTACCGGCCCATTAAATGGGCATGGGTAGGTCCATAGAAGATGGGTATGCCTTCGGCTTCGGTATTTTCATACTCTTTCTATTCCCATGCTCGGTTTTGTCCGTTATGCTTCGTTTTTGTCCTTTTATTGAATATCCGTTACCTGCAAGACACAATTCACAATACAAACGAATACAATGCATTTTTCCAAATTTATTGGTCATTATTGGTCTTTTTAGTTTGTTTAATTAGGTAAAAGGTATGTGTATTTAAGCACATACCAAAATCCCCCATACTAAGCTATTGTCGTGTCCTCACGCAATGTCATAAATACAAACTTAGAAAACCAAAAATTTCCACCCCCTTAGACTAATTACCTCGATAAGTAGCTAAGTGTTCATCTAAGGGAATTAAAGAAATCCGACTAGATTCTGAAAAGCTCTCCGTTTTACTATTTTTTAATCATTTAATTATTCAACATAACATAACTTCAATGGAACCAAGAAAAAACACTAAAAAGATAAATTCATCTCCTTAGAAGTTTTCACCGCCCCAACCAAGCTTAAAAACCGAAAATGTTCCCGATTTTTTACTTGCCCCAAACCAAGCTCAAAAACGAAATCATCGTTAAAATACAAGATACGATGCTAACACTACTCATATTTGTAACTTGTAAACTTTTAATTCCCGACAATTATAATATATTATGTGAGTGTGCACCATGGTTCAACATTTTAAGAAAGTTGCAAAATTTCTATGCTTCACGTTCCACCCAAGAATAATGAATGTGAAAGCGAGATCATCTCATGTAGTGACTTTCGTCTCGGCACCTTGCGGCTAAGTGACCAGGATTTTGACACCTCACAGAGACTAGTATCGAGACTCACGGGCCTTCGGTTTTAAAACCCTTGGACTTCCCGTTTATACATAGAAAATCTACATCTAAAGCAAATTAGTCTTAGTTAAAAAATATATTTAAATTTTAGAAAAAGAGATTTAAACTATTTTTTCTTTATTCAACAACTATATATATATATTTCTTTTTATTTTTTATATTTTGCTTTAATCATAATATATTACCTCCACCCTTTAAACGACTACCACATTGGTTATAAGCCGACATGAGGTAGTAGTCTTATTTCGATATCAGCCCCCACTTTATATGAAGACTGCCACATCGGTTGTGAGCCGGCAAGAGACAGTAAACTGGCAAGGTATTTATTGCTACTTATTACTATTCATCATTTTTTTACTTGCAACATTTATTACGCGGTATATAGAAAAATTTCTTTTTTAGAAAATTTAAGTATATAGATGAACTAAGACGAAATAAATTAATGTGATCACATTAATAAAGCTTAAAATTCAAAAATTGTTGATTAAGTTTAATTTTCAAAAAGAGCACTAATTTTAGTCCGGTTAAGAGCTTATGAGAGAAAAAGCTACAAATTACACTTATGAGCTTGTAAGATATCCAACTAATCTTTGTTTAGCATATAATCTTATAATTAACTTTATCATTTCTCGTTCTTCGCAAATTTAAAATCTTTAATAAAAAGATCTGCGAATGCTTAGTCAAATAAACTAGCTTTGCATATTTAAAGTCATTTATGGAAACTTGCAAACTCTTGTCTTGGTTAAGCTAGAATTCGCGTTTTAAAGCTTCTTGTATAAAATACTAGCAAAAGCTAAAGTTTATAATGGTTAAGGGACTCAATCGAGTAAAAATTTATTCTTATTCTACCCAGCAGGAAAGTCAAATATTGTGACAAAACACTTATTTATTTTTGGAAATTTTTAATTTTTGCATAAAATCACAATATTTTTGAAATTTTAGTGGTAAAAATGGGATTACGTGAAAACAACGACTGCATGTACGATCAAATCGATAGATACCCCCATACTAGAACTACACATTGTCCTTAATGTGAGATTGTCACCCCCATACTAATTTCAATGCATAATCCTAATATAAAGGGGTCTCTACGCAAATATAAAGTCGTTTATTAATTATGCTAATAGATAGACGTTAGTCAATAAGATCTAGGATATCGGATTCTCATAAATAAGCATGCTAAGGATTGAAGATTAAGTGAACGGTGGACAAAACCACGAGAACAAGAGTCTTCAAAATCTAGGCAATCTTGGACATAAAACACAAAACATGAAACACAAGAAAGGAAGAGGCGAGCCTCCTCACATCACACTTATTCATAATTATTATACTAATATACTACTACTAGGGATAAGCATGGGTTGCCACCCACGAAGCGCTTATTTTTGTTAACCGAGTCTTGAGCCTAACTCGATCCCTCATACTTGATTTGGTCAAGGAGGATAGAAATGAAGATAACATCCAAGATAGGAATGTCCCCTCCATAAATCATCATCAGGCTTTCAGAATCATTAATAAGTTAAAAAACTTTAAAGCCCCGATAAGATAGAAGATGGGGAGATTTCTCCTTTTTTGAAATGAGAATTCTAGGATTGAAGACTTTGTCCTCATTTTCGGATGAAAATGGAAGAAAAGTGTCAAACATTGGATAAAGGGTGGGAAGGGAGGGTAAAATATTAGGCACATGAACATAAAGTTCTCTTGTCGAATTATCAAAAATATCATCCACCACTTTTTTAGTTAAAACTCCCGTATCGGGCTCAATATCAAAGTAAACATCATCATCTGGAGGTTTTTCAGGAGGACGAGGAGATGATGGAACATTATAAAAATCAACATGAAATGATTCATATTTGGGAAGGGAAATAGAATCATCGTTAAGTAATTCTTCAAGAAAAAGAACATTCCCCTATGAGTCATAGTCGTCATTCTCAATACCCGATGGAATCGAGTCATCCGGAGCAAGAAATATATCAATCTCCTCCATAAGAGAGTTACTATCTTTAACGAGGATAGGAGATGGGGAGAAAGACTCGATTATAGCATCAAAAATTTCAGAATTAAGTTCTTTCGGAGGTCGAGGAGATGAATTATCATATAATAATTTCTCAACAAGACGAATATCTTCCTCTAGATCAAAGTCGGCTTTATCAATTCCCGGTGGAATCAAATCGATATGAGCGAGTTCACCGAAGAACTCCTCGAGAAGAGAGTCAATCTTAGGAGAAAAAACCATCGAAGTATCTCGATTAAGCAAAAATTCTATAAGATCAGACTCGGCATTAAAGTGACCATTATCATTTCCTTGTGGAATTGAATCGGTCTCATTATAAAGTGGATCTATCTTACTAGAAATGATTTCTTCATCAAATTCAAAAAGAGGGTTTGAATAAATTTTGAAATTTTCCTTCAGAACGTCCTCCTCAGAAAATGACTCATCGTCACTAGAGGTAAAATTATCGTTAGAATCAAAGAGAGGATTAGAGAAGGTCGTAAAATTAGGAGAAGAATCATCACAAACGGCCACATCACGCTCACTTTCATTATCGGATAAATTCTCGGACTCACTTGGGGTTAGGTTAAGGTCCTTAACAATAGACTCATTTTCTTCGTCCGATTCCATTTTTGGAATAGTGTTAAGATGCTCATCTTTCATTATGAGAGAGTCTGTAATCGGTAAGTCGGGTGTGATTGCAACTGACAGAGGAAGTTCAGAAATAATATCTCTCAAAGGAATAGAACTTTCCTCGTCATCGTCATCATCGTCATCATAGAAAATAGGAGGCTTCCAATATTGAGAACTAACTTTAGCTGCCTGCTCTTCTTGTTTTAGTTGAATTCCATTAAGAATTTGCAAATCATTAATAAGTTTGAGTAGCAATTCTTGTATATTCTCTGGTTGATTTTGCTCTTCTTCCACAGCTTGCTTAATTTTAAGAAATCTCTCCTCAGCTAGCAATAAAGCCATACTCTTTTCTTTAGGAGGTATTTGATCATACTTCTTTAAAAAGGCTTGTATAGCTTCCATTAGATTTTCTCTAGCTTGCAACATTTCCGTACTCGTTTCTTGAGGGGGTTGATGAACGACGGAATACTGCGGGGGTTGGAATTGGTCAAAACCGGAAGAATTAGAATTATAGCAAGGGTTAGGTTCATAGTAATTTTGATTCATCGGTTGACACTGAAAAGTCTCATGAGGACCCCCACAGTTTTCACAACAAAGATATTGTTGTGGGTAACTCTGTGAATTTTGTGGGTAAAAATTATCACTATAGTTTTGATTGTAGCACGGTTCCGGCTCATAGACAAGCGGGAATCGTGGTAGACAATCAGAACCGTAGTGATGATCGTTTCCACATAACTCACAAGAGTATGTCTGGGGCTGTGGTGGTGGGTTGATAAGGTTTGGAGAATCATTGTAAGAATACGGAGTTGGTTCATAAGTGAATGAATTTTCAGTTTCCGAATTACATCCTAAACAAGGTACCCCTCTATTATAATATCCACACCGCTCGCAAGTACAATATCAACAAGGTAGATTATCTAAAGGATTTCCGCAGCTGAAACAACTACGTTGTTCGAATGACGACATAAGAATTAAACCAATGAGAGGATAAAGAATAAGAATTAAACGAATAAGAGGACAGAGAAGATTATTTATAGATTATTAAAAATAATACATTGGGAAATAAATTAAAGAAAGGAAAATATTTTTTGTAACCGATAGTCAAAAGTGCAAGGTAGCTCTGTAGAAAACGCACAAAGAAGCGGAGGAGCGGGTAAGCGCGAAGCGTTTTAAAAACCTTCTTCTTTCGGGTCGAAGTTTGCAGGATCGACCCTCCTTATACCTCTCTTATAGTTTGGTTACTAAAGGTGAGCCGATTTGACAATTGACATCACGGTTTCTTTTGTTGGTTTTTTAATTTTTTTTGTGTAAAATATTATTGTATTTTTATATAAAATAAAATGAAAACTTTCACAGGGAAAGGATCTTTAAGGCTCGAATACAAACAATCCCGCAAAAATCGCTACACCTCTCCCCGGCAACGGCGCCATTTTGATATTCGTTTAGATACGTATCAAACAAATAACCTCAAACTGTATTTAAATTTTATAAACATAAGATACATATACGTAAGCAAAGTATCATACAAATTATTCTCTTAGGAAAGAATAATAAGTAATCAACACGGGTATCGTTCTCCTCGGTGAGAGGTGAATGGAAATTCACGTTTATGTCGGGAATCGAGCTTGAATGTCATTAAAGATTTGAATTTGGTTTCTAATTCTAAAAACGCAAGGGAAAGCAAATAAAAGGCACGCTAAACTAGAATTGAAAGCACAATTAAATTCAAACGACAAATAAACACATAACGGGAAACTTAACGGCTAACGGGAAAACAAAAACATAGCAAATTAAACCCTAAAAATTCAAATTGCAAATTTATAAAACCTAAATGTATTAAAATAATTTTTGAAAAAGAAATTATATATTTTTTAATTTAATTTTAATTTTTATGAGTTAAAAAACAGATTTAATAAAAATATTAAACTAATTTATAAAATCTGAAAAATTTAAGAAAGATGCTTTTAACTATTAAAAACTTAAGAAAAATAAAACGGGAAAATAAGCTAAAGACAATAAGCAGTTAAAAAGCAAATAAGCTAAAAAGCTCAAACTGTAAACAAGACATAACAAATAGTTAGTGCAAGGGTATAACAGAAAAGTCCCAAGGGCGCAATGGTAGTGTGTGTGTGTTGTGAAGGTGAGGTCGCAGGTTCGAGTCCTGGACCTTACCTTTTTGATGAAATATTTATTTTTTAGTTTTCTTTTTAAAAAAGCAAAAAAAAAAAGACAAAAATTAGTGACTTTAATAAAAGAGCTTTTTAACGAAACTAAAAATTAAGCTAGAAAAAGCTTAATGTAAAACTGACATATTTCATTTTTAAGCTATAAGGCATAACTAGCTAAAACTATATGAACTTAAGGACTCAAAAAGCAATTAGAAACACAAATAAGCTGAAACAGATCAACATTTAAACCTAATAAGCACTTGGGACAAAGAATAAGCAGACAGAATAGGCTGAAAAGCAGTTTAAAAGACATTAAGACAGATGACTAAAACCACTATTAAAGGACTAAGACCATTAATTAGAGCTAGGATTTAGGACAATAAGCACTAAAAATAAGCTGAAAACCTAAAACATATGAAAACCTATACTCAAATGACTAAAATAAGCTAAACTTGAGAAAATTAACTAAGAAGTTAAGCTAAGAAAAGGACTTAAAAAAGTATGGCAGACTACACTATTTTTGGCTTTTTGAAATTGAAATGACAGATTTGAAGCTTAAAAATTAGACTCAATAAGCAAAATGAAAGACTAAAAACTTAAGACAACTTACTACCTTTACTCAATAAGTAAAAATAAACTAGACTTGAGCAATTGAGACCTACAAATAAGCTAGAAATCTAATTTGAAAGTGACTGCACATTAATGCATAAGCACTATCAATACCTAACTGATTTTAGTCTAAGATTCTAAAAGGATTTACACTAAAGACTATGAACTTCAAACAAATGCATATTAATGCATAAGCATCCATAATGTGAAATCAAAAACACTACACCTTAAGCATTATAAGATTCAAATATTTAAGACCTTATTTTGAACTAGCAGATTTGGACTTTTGATTAATCATACTTGAAAACTAAGCTAAACTTAACCTTAACTTATGAAGACTAAAATTTAGAACTTAAATGAGCTTATTAAAACTGAATTTGAAACCAAAAAGCTACACAAGCAGTCTTAACTATGTTAAGACTGCTTGTGCCAAACACCCCTTTAAAAAAACTAAAATCACTCATTAAGCTTTAACAGACTTAATTAAGCTCAAATAAGCTAAAACAGATTAAGATCTAATGATGATAAGGACATATAAGCAATAAAATACATAGAATAAGCTGTGAATAAGCAAATAATAAGCTGAGATAAGCATAAAAACTAATTAAGCTAGAAATAAAGTAAAAGAAGTGTACCTTGATCCTAGCTCAAACAATGATCATAAATGCTCAAAGGAGTTTATCTACAAGCTCTAGCTTGTTGAAAACAAGCTGGTAAGGTCTATAAGCCCATCCATGTTTGGCTTATCATCCAATTTATAAGCTGTGGTAAATTTTTGGGGAGAATTGATGACAGAAAGCTCAATTAAGCTTTATGAAAAGCTTAATTGAGTTGAACAAGTATAAAAGAACTTATAGAGTAAACTTTAGAACAAATTTAAGCTGATTAAGTTAAAAATAGAATTTAAGATAATTTAAGTAAAACAAGATTTCATTAAACATTAAAAAAGGATTACATTACTTTTAAAGTTAAGAATTACAATATTTAAAAAGACAGAAAAACATAAAATAAGCTGGAAAAATAAGCAATAAATCTACACTACTCCTAATCTAATCCTACACTAGAAGATCTCTCTGTGTGATTTGCCTCACTGTTTATAGTGAGATGATGAAGCTTCTAGCCCTTTGAGACGCTCCCCCATCTTCCATCCTGGCCCTTGATTAGTAACCAACTTCTAGTCCACCCTTGGATAATGAACACGCATTAACAACCAATAGTATTATTTAGGATCGCCAGCGTAGACTCCTGAGTGTCAGACGTGTCAGGATTGTTCTTCTAGAAGTATAGGGGTTTGTGTGTGGGTGATTGATGTGAGTGTTTTACCCTGCGTGTGTGAAAAATGGGAGGGAGGGAAAATGAAAGAGATAAACAGTAACTCTTTTTCATTGACCCGTATGTTTATAAGTTTGACATGGGTAAGGTTTTAATAGTATGGTTTTGGGCCTTTGTTATATTTCTTGGGCCAGGATTTAGAATTTATGGATTAAAGGATTTATGGTCTTGGACTTGTATATAAAAGGCTAAGGTTAGTGTAGATACAAAGTTAATGGGCTGACCCGGCCCAATAAAATGGGTAAGGGTTGGCCCATTAAGGATGTATACGCCTTCGGCTTCGATTCCTTATACTCTTTCTAATCTCGTGCTCGGTTTCGTTCGTTTTGCCATTGTTATTGTCCTTTTCTGAATATCCGATACCTGCATAGTACACGAAGCAAAACAAGCACATATATAGCATTTTATGACCGTTTGTGGTCATTATTGGTCTTTTTAGCTTGTTTTATTAGGTAAAAGGTATGTGTATTTATGTACATACTAGTATGGGATGAGAAAATCATTTCTAAAAGTGTTAAACCTAATAGTAGCTTGATTAAGAGGGTCTACATGTTAAGTTTGAGAGAACGTATGGAACTTGAATTAGAAGCTAGGCTAATGGGATAGACTTTGGTGTTGAATAGACCGTTAGACCCTTTATATGGAGATTACATCGAATTAAATGATCTAAATGTGTCATTAGAACTTAGGAGAGATCAAGTTGATGATTTGATGCCCACCATTAAGGAAGGTAAGGTAGTTGATAAACCAATGATTGAGGATGTTAAAACTAGGGATGATAATAAAATTGTTAGAAAATTTTTTGGATACCCTAATGATTATGACGAAGATGAGAAGATTCGTATTGATTATGCCTACAACTTGAAGTTTTCATGCATGATAGGGTTTGAGCTTCTACACGTTAATTTCTTCCCAAATTTACCTATTAATGTCATGTCTAAAAAGTTTTATAAATCAATAATGAAAGACAAAGTAGAATTCAGAGGGATAATTAAATTGGGAAACTTCGCCAATGTACTAGTTTTTATTGGAAACTTTTATGTTGTTACTGATTTTAAAGTTGTGGAAGATATGGATCCTTATCTTGACGAAGGAATGGGAGAAGTGGTAGTTGGAGAAACTTTTTGCGAACTTTCGTCTGTAGAAACTAGAAGGTTTGATGGAATCATTACTATCCACAATGAGGATGACAATGTAACTTACCAAATGGTGCGGCAAATCCATGGTTCAAACACCTTATTAATAAACAATGCAACAAGATCCCACCATTATTGAAGGTAAGTGAACAAGATAGGATGAATGGAATCACGCACCCATACCAAAAGGTGAAGGGTTTTTACAAAGGAGTTTTGAATCTAGAACCTGACTTTATCCGAGATCCGAAGATGGAAGAATGGCTCACACGCGGACACATAAGCGTGCATGAGATGGAGTGAAGTGCTGAATAAAAGTCTGACATAAAGACTTCGCTGAAAAGAAAAGTGCTTTCGGGAGACAAATCAGATAAATGTAAAAAAACGAAGAGTACTTCAATCCCTTGCTCAAAACAGGGATATACAACCTAAATAAGCTCTAAAATCCTACCCTTGCTTATAAATAAGCAATTCTAAATACC
>BQNB010106309.1:0-23416 GCA_026074375.1 Tanacetum coccineum | reverse complement strand
GCTTTAGAATTATCTAAAGGAGCAAACTCTTTGCAAGCTGAAGGTTAAGATCTATTCAGTAAAATGATCTATTCAGTAAAAATGGTTTAGTATATGACACACAATTAAATTAAATGGGTAACAATTCTAAAACTGATAGTGAGATTAGTTTAAGTGTTTTTTTATGTCAGATCTAGTGATGAAGAGTCCACACCAGTTAATGATATGCTTTCTAAAGCAGACGGGTATCATGCTGTTCCCTCTCCTATAACAGGGAACTTCTTAACCCCAAGAGCTGACATATCATTTGCAGGTTTAGATAAATATACCTGTAAAACCTAAAAATCTCAACAAGTGTAAATTACCAAAATACCCCTAATGCAAGAAAATTCCATAAAAGCTTAAATAAACTTCATTTAAATGTTAGAAATTATAAAAATGCAACATGTGACAATTATGAAAATTATGTAAGATTAAAATACATTATGTTATACAAGAAAAATAATTAATAATTATATATATATAATTATGCCGAAATAATATGTATTTATTTAATTATACTTTACAAATTAAATATAAAATAAATATGGATAATGACAAAATAATTATGCAAGTTTTATAATCTGATTTAACCTCTTTTTGAAAGCCCATAACTCGGCCAAAATCTCTATGTATATCTTTTATACATTTCATTTTGTTAAATCCTAAAAACAAAAATCCCGAAAACCCTAAAAACTAAAAGTGGCGGCATAAGAATTTTCCAAGGGCAAGCACGAATTTTCTAAGGTGTTTTGGAGATCAAGGATCGTGGGAAAAATATTGGAAAGATTGTAGAGTGCTTGGTTCAATCGGGGTAATTATTTTGGTTCGAATAACACAACCGAATAGCATAAATTCATAAAATCACCAAGGATCACCAAAGGTATTTTTTTATCTCATTTTTCATCATATTAATTCGTTCTATGCTTAAGAAAAATTATCATGCATGTTATTTTGGTCGAAATAATTAAAACATGTTCGAAACCCTAATTTTTAGCTAATTATGAAATTGGCATAAAAATTATTTTTACAATTGATTTTATATTTTTCTAAGGTTTTTTATATCATATATGACTCAGATAAATTGTTGGAAAAATTTAGGAAGGATTCGAATAATTATTGGGGATTTTTCTTGGTTTGCCGATTTTCGAATAAAAGGAAAAAGGAAAGAAAAATGATAAAATAAATTAGGGTTAGGGTTTTGCTATTTTTTCCAGGTGAATTTAATGCCAATGATTGAATAATAATTATGTTTGTGATTGGGAAAAATTAAATTAGGGTTTTGTGAATTAATTAGTTAGCCGAATTGTGATTTAAAAGTATAAGGGGGTGATTTGTAATTTCTGAAACTATGGGGTCTATTTTAGACATGTTATTATATTTAATATATTCTGTATAAAATAAGTTGGGGGGTATAAAAGGTCATATTGATATTATTTTGGATTAAAAGGGTTAATTACATATAATAAGTAATTAGAAATTAATTAATTAAAATAGAGGGACTGAAATTGTAAATTCTGAAAAGTGGAAGGTTTGGTTAGTATTTAATGTATAAAGTATGATTTTGTCATATTTGAATCTATAAGGGCTTGTTTTGTAATTATGGATAATTAAAGATATTGTTTAAATAATTAATAAACAAAAAGGGCTAAATATGTAAATTGTGTAAATTAAGGGTTTGACTTGTAAATACAGAAAATGGAAAGTTACTAAAAATGGAAAGTTACTAAAAATGGAAAGTTACTAAAAATGGAAACTTACTAAAAATGGCATATTAAACCCTAAAATATGGAAAGTTGTCATATTTAACCCTAAACTTGTAAGGTTGGCATATTAAGTCCCTAAGCTATTCAAAATACTTAATAGAATCTCAAATGATGAATATTACTAATTTTGGAAAGTTACTAATTTTGGAAACTTACTAAAAATGGAAAGTTACTAAAAATGGAAAGTTACTAAAAATGGAAAGTTACTAAAAATGGAAAGTTACTAAAAATAGAAAGTATAACTTAAATGAATGGTTTGTAATTTGAATTCATCATTTCTTTAGGTTCGGTCAAGAGGGAGTGATTGTGATATTCCTGTGGTGTTTTCTTTGATTATTGCTTTGCTTCGGAATAAGGTACAGATATTCTGACCTTATCGTTAAGGTTTCTCATGACATATTCCTCTCTATCTTTGATTACTTATGTGATTTGCTACATTTGCTCTGAGCCTTTTATTTTGGTTCTCTTATTATATGATTGTTTATTATGTTCTATTTGAACCCTGCTATGCTACCTTTGATATTTGAACCTTTGACATTGAACCTTTGCTATGATCCCTTTGAAATGAACTTTGATATGACTTTGCTTTGAACCCTTCAGTTTGAGAACCGAGCCACTATTTGTTTCCTAGCCATGAAGGTAACATGGCCGTGTCATTGATGCACCTTTGGCATGACTCATGTGTGAGTGAGTGATTTCTCACGCCGTCCCCCATTTGATATTATATGCGCATTATGAAGACTATTATTTGTTTAAGGGGCGTATGGATGCATCCTAGATTTGTTTTGTATTCGATGGATTATGACATTATGATATTTGGATATTTGGTGACTGATGTTTGGGTGCAATCCACGTCTTTCACATTGACTTCTGATTTGTCTTACCTTATATTTGTATCCCTTTGATCATGTCTTGTGATATCCTTTGTACCTTGTATCGTATCCTTTGTTTTCCGTTATCTTTTAGATTATATATATCTGTTCACTGGGCTTTATAAGCTCAGCCGCACTTTCCTTTCCTGCGGCAGGTATCTAAGCTAGGAGCTGGGGTTGCTTTCAGACTATGAGTGTTGAGTGTGGACTTACCCTAAAGATCTTAGTTTTGATATATGAATTGTTTCTTTTCAAGACGTTCGTTATTTCGGTTATTTCGTTTGGATGTGTTTGTCCTTTGAGAACTTATGTACCTTAAGTACTTGTTTGACTTTAATTCTTTGGTTATTTATTTAAGACTCGTTGTTCATGCTTAATGTGTTATGATTATGTATGCTTTGATGTACTCACCATTTTTGTTCAATACTTTTTTCATCCTTTGGGTCGGGGCGTTACTAGTCTCCTTGAGACTATCATTCTTTAATTTCACCACTGTACATGTTATCCTTTCTAGGAACTTTAAGCAAAACATGATTTGAGAAATTATGTACCTTAAGTCATGTTGACTTATTTTCCTTTGGTTATTTATTTGAGACTTCCGCTGTTTATGCTTGTGTTATGATTATGTATGCCTTTGATGTCACACCATATTTGTAATACTTCTACCCTTTAGGGTCGGGGCGTTACAAGTTCGTATTTTACCTTTCCCAGTAATTTTCCCTCCTTTGGAATTACCTCTAAAGGCAACAAATCTTCCATTAATTTCTTAATAATCTATAAGATAGGATCTGTTTCCTATCACGTGCCTAGAGCATCCACTGTCTATCACTCCTTTATCCTTCAAATCTTGCTGTTGGTTGCCCTGCACATAATGGTAGGAAAATTAGTTTCTTTTGGGGACCCAAACCATTACTAACTTGGATCTGCCTTGTGCATCAACTTAGTCAAATCTTTTAAAGGACATTGATGCACCATTGTTTCTGGAGACATGGTTTAAGACTTTATATTTGGGTCTCCAAACCCAACATGCTGAGGCCTTAACAACATTTCCCTTGTTTCCCATAACAGCACTAAGAACTGCTTTTGGCCTAGCAGTATTAACTACTGTATTTGGTCTAGCAGCACTAACATTTTTATCATAAACAGTATTAACCCTCTTATTAAAATTAATGTTATTAGTTGTTGTTATTTTGTTAAAAGGCCTTCTAGCAGTTGAATATGCATTATTAATAACATTTTTCATGGGTCCTGCATTATTCACTATTGTTCTTGGTTGAACAGTATTAACTGGTCTAGCAGCATTAAGTGAAATTAGGCCAAACTTAGTTAAGTCTGTTCTTGGAACCATGTTCTTTTTTGGACTAGGGTGAGTTAATTTAGAGAAATTTTGTTTGTTCACCCTTTGAACATTGGTCCAAATCGGTTTTTTAAACCTATGATTATTATACCAGTTATTGCAATCTTTCCTCAAATGTTCAAAACTGCCACACATATGACAAGCTTTGTTGAACATCTCAAAATCATTCCTTAATTTTTGCGACATCTGCTGATTCCAATTTCTCTTGTTTCCTCTAGGACTAGGTGTGTTTTGCCTATTTTTATCAACTGATGTGTTCCTAGGAGATTTTACTTGCTTAGTAGACTTAACAAAGTTTATCTTAGCAAAACTAGGTTTATTGTACATCTCAACAGTTTTAATCTTAGGCACATCTTTTTCCTCACTTTTAGACACCCAATCCTCAATAATTGGAGCTCAATTTTCTTTCCTAGCAAACTTAGGTTCATTACTCTCAACAGTAGGCTTTTCAACTACAGACTCACTAGCAGACTCATTTACTTCCATAAAATCATATAGACTAGGATAAAATAAATCATGTTTAGGTGGCATAAAATTCCCAGTATAGGGAGGTGGGACAACATTATACCCTAATCCTGTTTTACACTCATCCATTATTTGTCTGTCTAGAAGTTCACTTAGGCTTTTTGATGAATTTTCAAATTTTTGTATTGTAAGTTGAACCTCATCTTTTTCTTTTGTAACCAAATCTAACTTCCTTTCAAGCTCTGTAATATCTAAATCTCTTAAATAGATTTCACGTTTAAAGAGTTTTATATCTTCCTCATACACAAATTCATTTTTCTTAAAGACTAACATTCTAGCTTCTACAAATTCTAAACCAGTTTTATAAGAGACAACACTTACCCTAGCTGTTCTTAAGTCTTAAACTAATTGTTCATTTTGTTCTTTTAGTTACACATTCTAAACAAGATGAACAACAATTTAAGTCATTAGATACCTTAGAGTTTGTAGAAGAACTTGAACTTGTTGAAGAATAAGCCATCAGAGCAAAATTGGTTGGACCTTCTTTTGCTTGGTCACTCCAATCATATCCAAAGCCATCACACTGAGACACTAAGGCATTTGAAGTAGTTTCTTCAACTGGCACAGTCGTAGGTCCTTCTTTAGCCTGGTCACTCTAGTTATACCCTAATCCATCACACTAAGATACTAAAACATTTAAAGTAGTTTCCTCAATTAGCACAGTCCTTCTTATTGTCTCCCTGTTTCTACTATCTTGATTCTTAGGTGCCCTGCATTCCCTAGCAAAATGACATCTTCTGTAGCAATTATAGCATTCTACCTTGGTCTTGTCAAAGCCCAATGGTGTAGTCCCATTAACTCCTAGATTCCATCCTGTCTCTTACAGAAATCTCCTTGATCTCATTGTCGCATTGCCATCTGCACTTCCAAGTCCATCTCCTCTAAAATTCATTACGGATTAATTTGCTTTAGCGGCTTCATTGTCCAATTAATGAATGTTAGACGACTTGCAAAGAAGGAGTAGATCACAACAACACTTAGACTATCAACATTTGGTAAAGTAGAAGCATTATTCTTGGAGTTAGCAGCAGAAACACCATGAGCAGTCTTAACTATTTCATTGTGCTGTAGTGTAATTGTAAGGACTCAAAAGGCTTACGTTTTTATGTGTTTTGGTTTGTGCTAGATAACCCTATGATTTTAGCTTCATAAATCTTCAGAATGTTGTACAAATCATCCATGCTCAGATCTTCTAAATCAGGTTTGTTCCTCTAAATCAAGGTATGAGTCTTCCACTCAGATGGCAGACTTCTTAATAACTTCAGATTCACATATTCTTGATAAATAGTTTCTCTATGAATCTCTAGCTGACTGACAAGCTTTTGCAGCCTATTATAGTTAGGGTCAAGTCCTTCTGAGTTATTTCCATTGAAATTCTCATACTGCTGTTTAAGAAGTGTCTTCTGTACTTTCTTTGACTCCTTATTACCTCCAAACCTCTTCTCTGTAACTTCCATCAGAGTCTTGGCATCTTTGTAGGTTTTGAATTTTAGTTTATGTTCATTAGGGAGAGCCATCAACAGAGTGCCTCTTTCCTTTAACCCATTCTTCCTTGCTAGCTTCTGTTCTATAGTAGTAGGAGGTACTATTGTCTCAACACCATCAACAATTCTTGTTGGCAGAGTTGAGTTACCATTTAAGATTACTTCCCAAAGAGCATAATCAGTCATTAAGAAGTAATTTTCGCATCATTCTTCTTACAAAGCTCCAAATTTCATTTTAGATTTGAGGCACTGAAGTTTGTTCAAAGCTTACAGCAGCAACCACTTGTGCAGATACTGACTCTATCTTTTCTTGAAACAAGTAGATCTTGTGTGTAGAATGGTTCTTCTTATTCAAAGTTTCTCAACAAGCTCTGATACCACTTGTTGATCCCACTTGAATAGATCTTGCTTAGCTTGTATAAGCTTAATTGTTTGAATTAACCAAGACAAACTTAGTAGAAATTTGATTGAATATATCAAAGACTATGCAGAATCTAGTCTATGATACTAAGAAGAATAAGTAATAAAACAGTAACAAACAAGATTGTATAAGACCAAACTTTAAGCCTTAATATATATTAATACGAACACTCTTGATAGTGTTAGGGTTATACAAAACCTTGAAGCTATAAACTATGAATTCTATGAATGTATATGAATGAGAGATATATAAACTACATGCCCTAGGGTCTCCTTTTATACCACCAAGGGAAAAAATTTGGTTACAACATGTTTTCTACTCATACATATCTTTTCCTAATATATCTCATTCCTATCACATAAGTAGTACTAACTTATGCCTTAACAATACTAACTTAACTCTAATAGCAGAAACACTTCTTGCAGTAGTAACATTTTTGTACTGGCAGTCCTAATATTACTCTAGAGTAGTATATGAACTTAGAAATTTTCTTTAATTTCTTGAGCAAACAAGCAGTAATCCAAATAGCCAGTTTTCGTAACTTGAACCAGCAGTAGTAACAGTTAAGAATCCTTTTATTCCCAACATTATTTATACACAATAACGTATACGGCTTTAACTAGTTCATGAACTCTATCCATGTTAACTATACATTATTTTGTCTTTGAACAATTCAAGGACTTTTGTTCATGTCATAGCCAAAAGATATAACTTACTTTATGTTATAAGTCTTTCAACTATTAAAGGACTTCATGTTTATTAATTTACATTAAACATAAATATATTTAACTAAAGTAATTTTGAACGTTTAATTTATGTTATAAGTCTTTTAACAATTAATGGACTTAATGTTTATTAATTTACAATAAACGTAAACATATTTAACTAAAGTAATTTTGAATACCAACTCTTGGCTTCAGTATTAATTTCATGTTAATCAAGATTACTTCATTATTTGGGACATTCCAAAAGCACATAAACCTTTTACTCGAAGTAGTCTTTAAATCATGATTACGTCATTATTATGGACATTCTAAAAACACATAAACATTTTACTTGAAGTAGTCTTTAATTCATATCTTAAAATATTGTTTTTACCTTTGCGGTCAAAGAGAACCTCTTTAATCATATTGGTTTTTTTGTCATGTGTTGTACCTTAACTCACAAATAAAGATTCTCCCATTGTGCTATGGACAACATCATACATGTAGTTTAAACAACACGAAAATTTGTTTGTTTTATGGACAATATGATAGTGTCACAGATATTAGCGTTACAAGTAGATATAGAACCACTTTGTTTAATAAGAAATTGTTGTTTTACGAGCTCATCTTTAAAACCAGGTGTTTTATTGTAGTTCTATAGTTTGGAAAATTATGCATTATCTCAAGACAAGCGAGAAATAATCTAGGTTACTCCCAAGCGAAATAACCTTGTAGCTCCTACTGAATTAGATACATTACATTAATGTCTGTTCAGAATTATAATCACGAGCTCCCACTTGGATTTGACCAACATTGAGTGTTCTATAAACAATGGAAAACAAATAGTGATTTATTATTTTTAATTATATTTGAAATCTTAATTAGTAGAATTGTATTGGGATTTCAAAAGGTTTCTTCTATGTAGTGGGGACTATCCATCAATGCTATTTATTAACTTGAAAATTAGGCATGCAATTTCCTCCTTAATTTTGATTAAGACTATACAAATAGATCCTTATCGAGTTTGCCTTTACCACTTTTTGCTTGTATGTGGTTAGGTAGTATTGGTATATCCTTAATCAAGAAACTTCATTAAAGCATCTTTCATTAGATTGTTTATCTTTTTCGATAGCTTTAAGAACATGTTATCTAGTTATCCAAAGGCCTTATATGTTTCAATGTATTCACCAACCGATTAAAGGGTGTGAAATCCTATATGTAAAATATTGGTTATGCAAATTTCTTAACATTTAAGTTTGCTATGAGTTTGATTACATTAGGACAATTCCTACGTTCCTATTATAACTTTCCAGAGCAAGAAAGATGATAGGAATGAGTCTCCCTATTCCTTACAAGGAAAGGAGTCTCGGTTTGACTTCTTCAAGAAAGAAACAAACCATTGTTTACGGTTTTATCGTTGCATTAATACTATTAATAGAATCACAAAATTCAATTTATTTATAGTATTTTTCGATAATGATTCCTTAAGAAAATTAACTACCATGTTTAACCTTTTAATACAATTAATTTTCTTCAAAGGCTAAGTTAATACTTGACATACCACCATCACATCAGTTGATCTGCTTGCAATGGTGTATTCAAAAGGTAATTGACGATCAATAATTACCACCGGTGTAATTACTAGAACCTTGTGGGACTTACTTTATTACAGTAATTTACTAGTAAGCATATTTCATCCTATCTATGCCTCGAGTTTAAGGTCTCACCACTAAACTGATTAAGTTGTCCAATCAAGAACTGTGATTATGTAACACTAACATCTCACGAAAAAGTGTATAATCACCTTGGGATTACTATACTTCAAATACGTCTCAGATAGTGCAAAAAGCATCTGCAAGTGTTCTTACAAATTGGATGGCAATAACTTATTTAAAAAGGGTATTATATTTGTTGTGACAAATATGTATGAAGAAGCATGCATACTGTTAGAAATAAAGAAATGTTCTACTTGTAAGCACTATTATAAAGTGCAGGGACTATTTGGGTCAAGTTAGAAAAGTTTAGTAAACAATCTAATAAGGCTATAAATAGGGTATTTATGCCATGTTTAGATGTAACAATTTCATTTTAATCAAAATGCAAGTTAGGTATTTCTCTCTCTAAACACACACACTAATTACACTTTAATCTTCACACACTAGTCATCAATCAAGATCTTTTATTCAGTATGTGGTATCAAGAGCCAATGATTGTAGATTAGTGCTTATTTTAGTGTTTGATTGTGTTTATGAGATCAAGAATTTGCTTATTCGTGCTTATTTTTGCTTATTCTGATTGCTTAATGCTTATTTTAATTGCTTATTGTGCTTATTAGCTTATTTTCATGCTTATTGTAAATCTGTACTTAATTCATGTGCTTTTGGCTTATTTCGAGCTTATTTCTGCTTTTTTGTGCTTATCAGCTTATTGTTGCTTATTTTGTTAGCTTTTTCAGACGAGTTTTAGCTTATTCATGCTTATTATGTATGCTTATTCTAATTCAGTCAGATTTTCAAGATAATTCTTGTAGTTTAGGTTTATAAGTTCATCTAGCTTCTTTCAGCTTATTCTTGTGCTAAAACATCAAATTTGCTTATTTTGTGCTTAATTCAGTACTCAAATGCTTTAGATCGGCTTTTTTTTTTCTTAAAATAGCTTATTTTTAGATCTATGATTCTGTAACTGATTTTAAATAAGTTTGGCTTTCTGTTTGTCAAAAACGCGTTTTCTAACAGATTCAAGAGATTCACTCGTTTAAGTTTTTGTATACGCGTTTTCAAGCGTTTTCTGTACACGCGCTTTATTTTTAAGCGTTTCCTTGATTGGTCAATGTCAAAGACACAGAAGGAACCGATCTATCTACTCAGATGGAACCGAACAACATCAAAACAGTAGGAACCGAACAACTAAAAAGACGAAACCGATCTATCATCTAGTTCAAACCGATCTACCATTTTTTTACTAGGAACCGATCTAACCATTTTACAAAATAAAACTATACATCTTTTATTAAAAAATAAAAAAATAAAAAAAAGAAAAAAAGAAAAGAGAAAACATAAAATACAAACGCTAATAAATAAAGGGTTTTGATCTCAATTTGGGTTTATTTTCGTATCTCTTTTGGAGATTCAAAGAACTTCAACGATCTTCTCATAACGAAATTAACCGAACTCATCATAGATCTATTTTTGAAGATAAGCTTCATTTAATTTTAGAAATCTTAAAAAGAAAGACAAGAACAAAAGGGTTCATATCTTTTCTTTTGTTTTGATTTAGAAAAGAGAAACGAAAAACAAATAAATAAAACCTACCCGTGATTTTTTTTCAAGATCTTAAAGACTGAAATATCTTGTGTTGGTCTTGTGTTGAATGATTTAAGTTTGGTTAATATGTTGTCATTGTGATTTTTCAAAGAAAGATAGAGAGATAAGGAGTGATACAAGTGACTGCAGAGTGAAAATAAGGAGAGGCGTATAATGACTGTTTTAGGTTTAGGGCAAATTGAGTAAGTAGTGTTTTATATAGTGTGATGCTAGGTGATTCGTAGAATCTAACACACGTAAAAATATAATATATAATACTATGGAAAATTACCAATTTACCCTTGAGGACAAAGGTAAAAGGAAATTCTTCAAAATATATATAATATAATACGTATATTAACAAGGTAAGTGATTACGGGGTGGTGTTTATCCCTAATAAATTGTGTATTTGATACCCTTGATTCAGTTTGGACATTGTATATGAATGATTTTCAATTTTTGATTTTATTGATTTTCTATGACTAAAAACAATTAAAACAAATAAATGCAAGAAAAATAACTAAACACGCGGACGAAAAACGGAAATGACAAAATAAACTCTAATTAGCACCTTAACCTAGAATTTGAATTAATAATCTAATTCTATGAGTAAAAATAAAGGGATTTGCAAAATTAAAACTTAAACGATTAAAATTTGATAGAACACCAAAAAGAATAAGGAATTAAAAACCGAGCCCTATAAGCTAAAATGCTCAAAATATAACCTAGAGAGTTGAAACTAAGTTTCTACGTTGTAATGATAAAAGAAATTTTCTAAAAAAGATTTATATTTTTTAATTATTTTTAATTTTTTATGTTTTTTACAAATTTTTAAATGAAAATAAATGATTAAAAATACTAAATGAACTATAAAAATTCTAGAAAAATTACAGAAAATAGATTATAATAATTAAAACCTAGGAAAAATAAACCCGAGATCACAGCTTATTAAATATGCTGCGAAATAAGCTGAAACAGCTTAATAAGCTTATTGGGCCAAAACGTGTATAAAGAATTGATTGTGCAAGGGTCTTATGAAAAAGACCCAAGGGCACAGCGGTAGTGTGTGGTGTGTTATAAAGGGTTGAGGTGTTGAGGTCGGGGGTTCGAGTCTTGCTCACCCCCGACTTCCACTTCCCTTTTTTTTGGTTTTTATAAAAAACTTAAAAAAGAAAAGTTGTTAAGCACCCATAAAGATAAGTTTTTATAAAATTCATATATAAGATGAAACTTAAAAACAGAACTCAATAAGCTAATGAAAAAGCTGTTTTTCAGAAGTGAGTTTTTTGAGCTCCAAAAAGCTAATTTTCACTTATAAGCTTGCACACAACTCATTTTAAGCTCAAATTTGAAAACAAAAACTGTCCTAGAAAGCTAATGATGTGTATGAGCTAAATTCAATAAGCTAATTTAACTGGAAACACTATAAGCTATCTAAATCCTATGATCTAAGAGGTAAACTCAGGAATAAGCACTAAAAACTTGAAATCTAAATAAGCTTGTAGCTCTAATAAGCTATGACAAGAAAGCTGGTTTTGCAAACTTAACAATCAACATATAAGCTATAAATCAAATTCATAAAAACTAATCTTATAAGCTAGAAATCTAAGTTTAAAAGCTAAGTTCTAGTTACTACGGTTTTTGTCTTTTTGAGGTTTTTTATGAACTTTAGAAGCTAATGTACCCTATTAAACAAGCTAGAAATTTAAAATTAAGACTTAATTTATTTTAACCTATATCTATTCTATAAACTTACTAAATTTTAAAATTTAAATCCTACTTGAGCTAGCTTAAATGCTAATGAAAACCAATTTGCAGGTTACCTTTAAAGGTAAACCTGCATTAGGCACTCAAAGAGAGTGTTTGTCAAAAAACATAACAAGCTAAAAAACTGAGGCCTATGAAGACTTGGATAAAAAAATTAACAAGCTAAGAAACATGAAAAAGTCCCCTGGTGCAGGAACAAAGAGTTAAGCCTTAAAATGATTTTTAAGCTTCATCTATTCCTTCAACTTGTAAACACCTAATCAATTTGAAAATTAAACTATCCAATATAATTGCACAATTCAGTTGACTTTAGAGGTCAAACGGCTTATCCAAACACCACATTTATTATTAAGACAGATTTTAATTTAGTTATGATTCTTAAAATCTAGTATAATGAAACCTTAATACAGATAGGCTAGTAGCTTTATAAACTATACCTAGTGATTATTCAACAACCAAATTAGCTAGAAACAAAGATCTACAAACTATGCTAACTATTTTTGGTTTTTTTTAATGAATTTTGAGACAGAAAAATGCAAAACTAATATCTAAGCTATATTAACTAAAGATAGATTATCAATTAAAGGATAAATTCATATAAGATGATTATAAGCACAAAATAATGCTAACTAATTAAGCATAATAAGATTTGCATAAGAAAACAAGCATATTTATAAGCTAGAAATTATAAAGATAAGGAGAACTTTACAGGAAACCTTAGCAAGAACAAGGTGATAAAAGCTCAATAAGCATCTACAAGCTCTGCTTATCTAAGATAAGACCTGTATAAGTTCCATATGTGTTTCTTCCCTTTTAAACTCATATTCCAAAAGTCTCAATCCAAATAAGCAAAGGTACTTTTAAGCTGGTTTTAAAGCTTTGAGTATGATTAAGGTTTAATTAAACTCAGTCACAATCTTGTAGACTTGTGAGAGCTAGAATGAGCTTATATGAGCTTATGTAACAGTAGCTTATCATTTGAAGAAGATTAAGAACTTATGAGTAAAAACAAGAGCTTATGACAGATTATTTTAAAGTAAAAACTCAATTTCATTAACTAAAAACTTGATTACATTATTTAAAAGGAGATTACAAGAGATTTAAATGAAAATTACATTTAAGCTAAATTTACTAAGCTAAAATCTACTAACTATTTAAAAGCTAAAAACTAGTCCCCCAAGTGTGTGTGAGAGTGTGGGTATATATAGTGTCCAGCTGAAGCTTCTAGTCCCCTTTTTAGTTAGACGCTCCTCTTGATCATAGCCTTCCATTCCTCTAATCATTGAGTAATGATCTTGGACCGTTGGATTAGATTTGGGACACACGGATTGCCAGCGTGGCATCCGTGTGTCAGAAACCTTTGTGCTTCTTGTGTGAGTACCTCAAGTGCAAATCCCAACATTCCCTTGTGCTACTTGTCAGTCCACGTGGCATTCCTTGTTGGGATAGGCCAATAGGGTGCGTTTGATGATGTATTACTCTGCCCATGTGTACTTGATCCCATGAATTGTCCTTTTTGGCCCTTAATTGTGAATTGCCCTTTGTTTTTGACCTTGGGTAAAATGGGGAAGAAGATCTACAGTAAAAAGGAAACGGATTTTCCCGCTTTTTTAACTTATAAAGGTTGGGGGTTTGACTTCGTTACCCGGTTTTATTCTTGTTTGACTTTGGGCTTTTGACGAGATTGGGCCGTGGGTGATTGGGCTTTGGAAATGTTAACAGGGTAACCGGGTTGTGGATATGGGGATTTAACAAATGTTAACTTTTGTTTTATAAATGTTAACGGGTGTTAACATTTAGGGATTAGGGACCACTTTTGTAATTTTAGATTTTATGAGGGACTGAATTGTAACTTTGGGATTTTGTCCTTTAGTGACTTTGACTTTTGTTGACCAAGTTTTGACTGGAGGTTGACTTGATGATCTCTCGGCTCTTTGTGTGCTCTTCCGTTCCTGTGTTCGGTTTTGCCCGGTTTTACTGTTTTCTTGTGATTCTTGCTTTATCCGTACCTACATAATAAGAAAGACAAAACAAGCAATATACAAGCCTTTAATGCACAGTTTTTGTCTTTTAAGGGGTCTATTTTGATATAAAATGGATATGTGTTTTCACACATATCATTAGGGTTATAAATTTCTTGGGCCTCATTTCTTATAACTGCCGAAAATGACATGGGCCTATTGTGTGTCTAATTTCTTTTTTCTAGAAAAGCGCTTATTCAAGGTAAGATGGCCCCAAGTGTTATTATGCATTTTTTGATAAAGTGTATGTTTGAGCTGCCATTTTTTTAAGGATAGATATAGTATCATTTTCTTAGAGCACAAATTTTGGTCTATGACATAAATTTTAGTTTACATTTTTGAGTGCGATTCAAGTATTCAAGATTGATTGGTATTTTTTATATTGTTGTTTTGGAATTATAATTCTTTCTTTGTCGGTTTATGGAAGCTTAAATAATTTTTGTTTGCGGAATTACAAGTTAGTGTGTGTGATTAATGAGGAGCTTGTTAGGGATTATTTCGTTGCTACTTGGGGATATGTGTTTGAGACATGATGAGTCGAGACGTGATTACGGTTGGTTCGCAAATGCTGGATTTCCGTTTGTTGTATCGGGTGTGAATATTCTCAATGGAGTGAACGGTTTATGAACTATCTTGAAGAGCAAACGGATGGGGAAGCAATGATTAATTCTATTAGGAATGGTGAACATCCATTGCCTGTTGTTGCTCAAGTGTCACTTGCTGAAACTGCACCGAATGCACCTCATACTCTTAATGGTCCCAAATTTTGGATTGCTAAAGAGAAAAGACTCAAAAGATTGATCGTCTTCCAAGATCTCTTTTGATTCAAGGGCTTCCAAATGACATTTATTCTCTTATTGATAGCAACAATACTGCTAAAGATTTATGGGATGCTCTTGAAAGCAGATGGCCCATGGTATCGAGTATGGTCGAACAAGATAGGAAAACCAATAATTTTGTATGTGTATGGAGATTTCAAAGCTACTGAAGGAGAAACAATTTGCTTGTACTTATCTTCGTTACTTACAAGTGATTATGATTTGAAGAAGTGTGGTTATAAGAAAGATAATTGTGAGTTGAATTACAAGTTTTTGAACAATCTGCAACCAGAATGGAAACATTATGGTACACTGATGAGGCAAACTAAGAACTTAATGGATATCAATATTGATGCTCTCTACAACATTCTAAAGCAAAACCAAGGTGATGTGAATGATGCTATGGGATATAAGAAGAAAGCTATTATGGTTACTTCATATCCATTAGCGTTGGTTGCTAAGAAAACAAAAGTGAGCAATACCACAAAAGGAGATTAGTTATAGGTTCAATCAAAATCTAAGGAAAGTGATGATGATGATATCAGTGATTGAAAAGTTTACCGCGTTTGTTAGCAAAATACTGTTAATGGAAGAATTATTATGCTAAGCCAACAAAAGCAAAGGTCAAAGACTATAACTACTACAAGACAAAGATGTTGCTAGCTAAGAAAGATAGTGATGAACAAGTGCTTCTTGCTGAGGACCAAGCTTGGATGGAGTCTAGTAGTGATTCAGATCAAGAGATCAATGCAAATATGGTCTTCATGGCTAAAATGAAAAGTTCATTAGTTCAGAGGAATGTTTCATCGTTGCATGAAGGAGATATGAGACGTACAAAGATCTCTAGAGAGTTCATTTATCTATGATATGTAGAAAACACAGTACCTGAGATAAACCATCGAGTAGAATACTATCATCACCAAATTTTATTCCAATAATGGTCCCGCCTCTACGTTTCCACTCTTTTACCCTTTGTACTTCAGATACAACCATGTCCATTTCTACGCAATTAAAAGCATCGGTACTGCCACGCCCCTGCGTATATTAACATAATCTACATGAGAACAAAATAATATAAAAAATAGCTATTACATTCGAGACCCATAATGCATACATACATTTCATTCTCCCATATATACATACACATATTTGTATCTATACCTCTGAAAAAAACATCTTTTTCATCCTTTTAAAAACCCATAACCTCATCATCCTTAAAAATACCCATAAGATAGATTCACAATGGTACCCGTGGCGCTAAGCTCCAACTGGTTCTACAGAAGCTCATTTTTGTTGCGTGCAGCAGACATCGACATCTTCTTGTAGGTTTGAGTTGTCATATTGGTTTTGCACTTGTTTTTCACTATGTGTAAAGCAAACGCACATGTGGCCTACAAAGAGTTAGAATTAGAAAATGTTACTGAATGGAAAGCAGCTTACATTTGGGGCAAAAAAAGTCATTGCTTTACATATGAATGTTTATATCAAACTGCATACCCAAAAACTAATAATAACCACTGGTATGTGCTTAATTACACATACCATTCTCCATTAATAACGGACTTAAAAGACTAAAAACGTACCAAAAATACATTGTATTTGTATGTTTGCATTTGTATTGTGCAGGAACGGATATTCAAGAAAATGGCAAAAAGAAAGCCAAAAACAAACAAAACCGAGCACGGAGTGGAAAAGACCAAGTCAAGTCAAATTCAAAGTCAAAAGTCATCCACATGAAGAAAATACAACTTGAGGGACTAAAACTGCCAAACCTCAAGTTGTATTACAAAAGGAAAATACAATGGTCAAAATTGTAAACCGGTCAAAGATTGCATTCAAGTTATACAACTTGAGGGGACCAAAGCTGCCTGCTTCCCTAAAAGCCCTCTTTCCCGCCCAACAAAAACCCAGGACAACTTGGATGTCGTCCCATACCTTCTTCCCTGCAAAACCACTCAACACCCTAGCCAAAATCATTTTATCCACCCTACTACCAACCCCCCCCCCAGTTGTATAAATGCCATGTTGGCAATCCCTCACCCTTTCTAAGCATTTCGATGGCTGTGATTGCCTCCAAAGAAGCACAAAAGAAATCAAAGGCTGGGATTTGCTTTAAGACTTACCTCACACAACAAGCACACTTTGTTTTTATCTCTACAAAGAAACACAAGCTGCAAGTCCAAGACTTAGGCTATAAATAGAGCCTTTTGTAAGCCTTTGAGGCATGTTAGTTTATGTTAATTTTTAGTTTTTAATCCTAGCTTAATTTTTAAGTCATTTACAGCTTTTACTTTCAGCTTTGTAACACTTTCAAGTTTTTAATGCAATTTGAGTTTTAAGTCAATTTACAAGTCCAAGTGCTAAGTTTCTGAACTGTGTTGTTTTGTGTTCAAAAAGCCATCAGTACAGCTTACTTATAAGCTGTTTTCATTAAGTCAAGATAAAAAGTTAAATAGTTAAGAGTAAAATTACAAAAATCACTCTCAAATATACCTCAGCTTACTTTATGGATGATAAGCCAGTTCTGGATGGGCTTATGGACTCTCACTAGCTTGTTTTATACAAGCTAGAGCTTGTAGATTCTTGATTTAGCCCTGTTTTGAGCAAGGGTGTTGTAAGTCTCTCTTTTTCTTACTTTACTTATTTACTGCAGAAGTGCTTATTGTGCTTATTTATTACTTATGTTTACTTATTTATGCTTTATCAGTATGTTTAGTGCTTATCTTGCTTAGTTTATACTGCTAGTACTGTTAGCTCATTTATTAAAACTGTTAGTTTTGAGTTAACACTGCTAGGCCATTTCAGCTTATTTAAGTGCTTATTCTTGATTGAAATTTGCTTAAAAGTGTTTTAATTTGTTATTTGATAATCTGTTTTTAACCAGGATTAAAAGAAAAATGGTTTTTGAAAGCTTTCAGGGGTATTTTCAACTAGCAGTACTAACTTAGAGTTAGTACTGCTAGTTCACTTTTGGAACAGTACTAACTTAAAGCTACCAGTACTAACCCCAAGTTAGTACTGTTAGTAGTACTGTTAGTACTGGTAGTTCAATTTAGCTCATCAGCTTATTATTTCAGCTTGTTTAAGATTTCTTTAGCTTTTTAGAGTTGATTAAGCCTATTTTAGTTTACTGTTTTCAGAAGAACTTATTTGCCTTTTCAAAATATTTTTAAGAGTTTATCAGTTTTAGTTGTCTAGCTTATTTATCATTTTAGTTTATTCTGGTTGCTTATTCCTTTTACTAAGTGCTTATTAGGGGTAGTTAATTATCTGTTTTAGCTTATTTGCTTATTTCTTGCTTCTTTGTGTTTTATAAGCTAGCAGTACTAACTCCAAGTTAGTACTGTCAGTTAAAACTGTTAGTACTGGTGGGCCATTTTAGCTTATCAGCTTATTATTTCAACTTATTTAAGATTTCTTTAGCTTTTTAAAGTAGATTAAGCCTATTTTAGTTTACTGTCTTCAGTAGAACTTATTTGCCCTTTTCAAAATAATTTTAAGAGTTTATCAGTTTTAGTTTTCTAGCTTATTTATCATTTTAGTTTATTTTAGTTGCTTATTCCAATTACTAAGTGCTTATTAAGGTTAAGTGAACTTCTGTTTTAGCTTGTTTGCTTATTTATTATTTCTTTGAGTCTTGTTAGCCTAGCAGTACTAACCTTAAGCTAACAGTACTAACTTTAGCCTAGCAGTACTAACTCCAAGTTAGTACTGGTAGTTAATACTGTTAGTATTGTTGTTAGTACTATTGTGTTTATCTTGTTTAATTTAGCTTAATTGCTTTTTGTATGTGCTTATTTAGAGTTAGTTTAGCATAATTGATTTGTCTTAAGCTTATTTGTGTCTTAGTGTAAAAGTTTTAAGTGTTTTTGCTATTTCTAGCTTTTATGCTTGTTCTAGCTTATGTTCCTTAATTATCTTCTTGTTCAATTGCTTATTAGTTTTAGTATCCAATCATATCCACATCCTTGTCATATTCAAACACCAATCATCAATCGTCTTTCGATACTCCATTCTAGCCTCGTTGGGACATAACGACCCGGGAACACTCTACACTGCTTCCGGTTTTATTGATTTCGCGGATTTTCTTCCTTGATATATATTTATATACGTTTACGTTTATTTACACATAAAATTGGGGTTGGTTTGCGCGAGTCATACATACTCCTTAAATTAGCTAAACAAATTCCCTAACATTATGATGCCCTAAATTTTACATCTAAATCACCGTTTTCTGATTCCCTAACATTTACAATGTTTTAGCATCACATTTAAAAAAAAACATATATTAATTAAAAAATAACATAAAACATAAAACAAAAAATCAATAATATCAACAATTATATAACTTACTGGTTTCTAAATCTTCGAGTTCCATTTCACGCCTCTTGTCAAGTGTTCGTAGACAAATCCGTGTAGCTGAAAATGAAAAATCATTAGTTATGTCATTTCTAAATCAATAAACAACGATTAATGTGAAAAATTAGGGCATCTTACGGTTTGAAAACTTTTTCTTCCTCACCATATTTGATAAAATTAGGGTTTATTTATGATTGTCGTTTTGATCGGGTTTGTGTGTGTGTTTTGATCGGGTTTGTGTGTGCAGATCTGATCAGGTTTGTGTGTATGTATATCTGGTTTTGGTAAATGAATCGTACGAAAAATTAAGTTTGGCAATTATGATCCCTCTATTTTGATATGTTTGCAAATAGTTTATTACTATAGCACTCTTATTAGCTTAATTTAGGTTTGCTTAATTTTAGCTTATTTGGTTTTAATCTTGCTTATTATTTTTTAAAAATAAATCTGTTTTTTAGTCAATAAGACATTAGATACATGAAGTTATCATTTTTGTCATAAAAACAATAAAAAAAAACCAAAAATATTAGTTAGCATCTAGTGTAGATCTTTAAACTTAGCTTAATCAGTTTGATGAATTTATGCTTATTAGGGGTAATATAAACTTTATGATATCTGGTATTTAGGTCTTATTCATTAGATCATCATTTTAATTGCTTAATTTAAATCTGTCAAGTAGCTAAAGGTGTGTTTGGTTTAGTCTAATTTGACCCCATCAAAATTCAAAATAAACTCGTAATTTTGCTTTGATTCAGTTTTCATTCTCACTTATGACATTAGGTAAAGCATTTTCAAAAGTTAGTGTTCAAAATCTACAAGTTTAGAATAGGGCTTAATCTAAAATGTGTCACACCAGGGGAGGTAATTTCCTAAGATGTTTGTTAGATTTGTTTCAAGCCTTTTTAAGCTTGAAAATTTGGTTACATCATTGTGTTTGTACACGACTCACTTGAGTGTGCAATGCAAGTTTAAAACCACTAAGGTAACCTGCATTTTTGAGTTTTGGGTCATTTGGAAAAGGTGCAACATAAGAACATACTACAGTCATAAATAGAAGAGTTTTTTTGATCTAAAATTTAAGCTAGTTTAAGTGATTAATAGCTTCTACCTTTCAGTAGTTTTTTAGATTCATTTATAGTTTATTATAGATTAAGGCCTTAATTTTCATTTCCTACTTAATTTGCTTTAGTACCACTTAGCTTAAAGTTTTAAAAAGAAAATCTTAAAATCAAAGCCAAAAACAGTATGTTCATATCCAAGTAGCTTTTAATTCTGTAAATTTACTTATAGGAATAGGTTTTTATAAGATTAAATTCATAGTAATGATAGTAGATTATACTAGTTTTCATAAGCTTAGAGACTGGATTACGTTTTAAGCATTTAGTAGTTTTAAAATTTTAGCTTTTTTTAAGTTTCACCTTCCATGAGTTAGGCATTTTTATCTCCTATTTCAGTTAGTTAATAATGTTTTTTTCAGCTTAAGTAAGCTTTATCATTTTCCTAGCTTGTAGACAACACATAGAGAATCAAGAACAACCTTTTGGATTTATTTGAGCATATTTTGAGTTTAGTGCAAGTTTTTTTAAGCAAAATTACTCAAAAGCCTACTTTTCTGTAGGAAAAGCCTTCATCATAAGGCAGTTTTAATGCTTATTAGTCATTTTCAGACAAAAAATATAGTTTTAAAGTTGATATTAAAATCATGTTATTTAATAAGTTTGGGATATTTAGTTTTATTTGTAAAAGTAAAAAAATAAAAACAAGAATTAAAAAAGTACAAAAAATGGGGTTTGCCCAGACAAGAAAACCCAACAACCTCCCACATACAAGCCTAGCGTCTTACCAACATGGCATATCAAAAGCTCATACCAACCTCTTCTTCTCATCAATTAAAATACTTATACACATTTTAATTTACCTTTATTAATATAAGTCGTTGCCTAATAAGCCCTTTACTCAGTGACTCGCGCGAACTCACCCCTTATTTATATGTAAACAAATACAAACATGTATAAATAAACAACAAGGGACGAAATCTCGCGAGAGCAATGAAACCGGAAGCAGTATAGAGTGTTCCCGGGTCGTTATGTCCCAACGAGGCTAGAGATGGAAAATCGAGAGACGATTGATGATTGATGTTTGAATATGATAAGGATTAGGATTGGGCACCAAACTTTAATAAGCAAATGCACATAAACGAAAGGCAAAGAAAATAAGCTGGAACAAGAATAAAAACTAGAAATGGTAAAAACACTTAAAACTTTTACACTAAAACACAAATAAGCTTAAGACAGGTTAAATAAGCTAAGCTAACTCTAAATAAGCAAATTCAAAAAGCAATTAAGCTAAATTAAACAAGAGAAACACAGCAGTACTAACACCAGTACTACCAGTATTAACTAACAGTACTAACTTGGAGTTAGTACTGCTACCTTTAAGTTAGTACTGCTAGCTTAAGGTTAGTACTGTTAGCTTTAACAGAACAAAATGAAACAAGAAATAAGCAAATAAGCTAAAACAGATATTTAACTACCCCTAATAAGCATTCAGGCATAAGAATAAGCAACTAGAATAAACTACAATGGCAAATAAGCTAAAAAGCTACAAACTGATACACTATTGAAAATGCTGAAAAGGAAAATAAGCTTAAATAAGCTTACTCCTAAAAACAGTAAAGGAAAATGGTTTAATCTACTCTAAAAAGCTAAGGAAATCTTAAATAAGCAGAAATAATAAGCTAATAAGCTAAAATGAACTAACAGTACTAACAATTTTAACTACCGGTACTAACTTAGAGTTAGTACTGCTAGCTTGAGTTAGTACTGCTAGTGAAAAATCACAAAAATGAACTAGCAGTACTAACTAAAGGGTTAGTACTGTTAGTTCAAAATACCCCTTAAAGTTTTCACAAATCATTTTTCTTTTATTATTAAGCTGATTTGGTCCTTAATTATTAAAAACAGATTGTTAAATAACAAAATAGAATACTTATAAACAGGTTTTAGTCAAGAATAAGCACTAATAAGCAGTTCTACAGTAAATAAGAAAACAAGAAAAAGAGAAACTTACAACACCCTTGCTCAAAACAGGGTCAAACAACGCATCTACAAGCTCTAGCTTGTATAAAACAAGCTAGTAGTGTCCATAAGCCCATCCAGAACTGGCTTATCATCCATAAAATAAGCTGTGGTGTATTTGAGTGTGGACTTTTTAGTGACTTACTTAAATTCTTAGTATTTGAGTTTAAGACAAATGACTTATATGATTTTATAAGGCTTAAAACATATTAAGCTAAGCTTTTAACAGAGGAGAAACAGAGAATCAAGAATTAACTTAAAAACTCCAAATTTGCATTAAAACTTGAAAGTGTTACAAAGCTGAAAGTAAAAGCTGTAAATGACTTTAAAAACTGAAAATTAAACTTAAGATGTTCTAAAATTAACTAGTTAAAACTAAGATGCCTCAAAGGCTTACAAAAGGCTCTATTTATAGCCGAAGTCTTCATCTCTTGGACTTGCAGCTTGTGCTTCTTTTGTGAGAGCAAAAACTAAGTGTGCTTGTTGTGTGAGGTGTTTCTCAAGCAAATCCCAGCCTTCAATTTCTTTTCCAGCCTTCAATTTCTTTTGTGCTTCTTTGGAGTCAATCTCAGCCATTGAAAATATTTGGGAATGGTGTGGGATTGCCAACATGGCACTTTACACAGCTGGGGGGGGGGGAAATAGTAGGGTGGTTGAAATGATTTTGGCTAGGGTGTTGAGTGGTTTTGCAGGGTAGAAGGTATGGGACGACATCCAAGTTGTACCTGGGTTTTTGTTGGGGCAGGAAAGAAAGATTTTGGGTAAGTAGGCAGTTTTATCCCCTCAAGTTGTAACTTGAATGCAATCTTTGCCCGGTTTGCAATTTTGACCCTTGTCTTTTTATTCTTTTGTAATACAACTTGAGTCTTGGCAGATTTAGTCCCTCAAGTTATAATTTCTTCACTTGGCTGACTTTTGACTTTGT